>OY747705.1:58470297-58540297 GCA_963556495.2 Valencia hispanica | reverse complement strand
AAAAAGTTGATAACAGGACACAGTGGATGTTCAGTTACTGGGAGGATCATCCCAGTCGATGCCCCCCGTCCAACAGGGCATTGCAGCCAAGCAGGATACCAGACCAGGTATATCTTCTATGGAGAGAAAAACACTGAGAGAAAACAAATTTAACAATCGAAATAACAGAATGTACTGTAATACAACTGGAGAGTAGTAGGAGAGAAAAGGAGCAGAGTAAAGAAAATTGGTAAGTCTGTCCTCCAGCAGTCTAAGCCTATAGCAGCATAACTACAGAGATAGCTCAGGATGACCTTAGCCACTCTAACTATAAGCTTTATCAAAAAGGAAAGTTTTAAGCCTGGCCTTAAAAGTAAACAGAGTGTCTGCCTCACGGACTAAAGCTGGGAGCTGGTTCCACAGGAGAGGAGCCTGATAACTAAAAGATCTGCCTCCCATTCTACTTTTAGAAATCCTAGGAACTACAAGTAAACCTGCAGTCTGAGAGCAAAGTGCTCTGTTAGGAACATATGGACCAATCAGATCTCTGATGTATGATGAAGCTGATTATTATGGGCTTTATATGGTAGAAGGAGGATCTTAAATTCTATTCTGGATTTAACAGGGAGCCAATGAAGGGAAGCTAAAACAGGAGAAATGTGATCTCTCTTTTTAATATTCATCAGAACTCTTGCTGCAGCATTTTGGATCAACTGAAGGCTTTTAATGGCATTTTGTGGACTTCCTGATAGTAAAGAATTACAGTAGTCCAGCCTTGAGGTAACAAATGCATGGACTAGTTTCTCAGCATCACTCCTGGACAGGATGTTTCTAATTTTAGCAATATTCCGGAGGTGAAAGAAAGAAATCCTGGAAATTTTTTTAATATGGGATTTAAATGTCAAGTCTTGGTCAAAAATAACGCCGAGGTTCTTTACGTTATTACTGGGGGACAATTTAATGCCATCCAGATGAAGTGATTGACTAATCAGTTTCTGTTTAAGAACTTCTGGTCCAAAGACAGCAACTTCTGTTTTGTCAGATTTTAAAAGCAAAAAGTTTAGATTCATCCATGTTTTTAATGTCTTCCAGACATGCCTGTAATCTACCTAACTGACTGGGTTCATCAGGATTTATGGATAAATATAGTTGTGTATCATCTGCATAGCTGTGGAAATTTATCCCATGCTGTCTAATGATTCTACCAATTGGAAGCATATATATGGTGAACAGAATTGGTCCAAGGACAGAACCCTGTGGAACTCCACAAGTAACCCTTGAGAGTGAAGAAGATTTATCATTTAGATGAACAAACTGGAATCTATCAGACAAATATGATTTAAACCAGCCTAGTGCTGTTCCTTTGATCCCTGCAACATGTTCAAGCCTTTCTAAGAGAATATTATGATCGACTGTGTCAAAAGCAGCACTGAGATCTAACAAAACCAGAACAGACACCAGTCCATTATCTGAGGCCATGAGAATATCATTAGTAACCTTCACCAGTGCTGTTTCAGTGCCATGATGAGCTCTAAAACCTGACTGAAACTCTTCAAACAGCTCATTACTGTTTAGATGTTCACAGACTTGATTAGCAACAATTTTCTCAAGGACTTTGGATAAGAAAGGAAGGTTAGATACAGGTCTGTAATTCACTAAGTCATCTTGATCAAGGGAAGGTTTCTTGAGTAAAGGTTTAATTACAGCTATTTTAAATTCCTGTGGTACGTATCCGTTTACTAAGGATAGATTCATCATATCCAAAATGGGGCCAGGAACCAAATGGAACACTTCTTTAAATAATTTGGTTGGGATTGGGTCCAACATACAAGTTGAAGGTTTAGATGAGGCTAATATTTTTGATAATTCTGAAAGCTCGACTGAATCAAAACAGCCTAAGCACAACTGAGGTTCTACAGTTCTTTCCGATGCTGCCTCATTTACTGAGGAAGAAGTAATCGTGTTTGGGAGGATGCCAATGATTTTATTTTTAATAGAATTAATTTTATTTATGAAGAATCCCATAAAATCATCACTGCTAAGAGCTGGGGGAATAGTTGGCTCAACAGAGCTATGACTCTGTGTAAGTTTGGCAACTGTACTAAAAAGAAACCTAGGATTGTTTTTATTCGCCTCTATTAATGATGAAAAATATGCTGTTCTAGCTTGTCGAAGGGTCTTTTTATACAGCAGCAGACTGTTATTCCAGGTTAAATAGGAATCCTCTAGGTGTGTAGAGCGCCATTTTCTCTCCAACTTCCTAGTATTCTGCTTTAAAGTACGCAACTCTGCGTTGAACCAAGGAGTCAGCCTCCTATGGCTAGCCACTTTCGTTTTTAAGGGGGCTACACTATCTAATGCCAAACGCAATGAGGACGTAACGCTGTGAACCAGATCATAGATTTCTGAAGGGTTAGAGACAGAATTGCTGCCATCCACTGTGTTACTCTGAGACACTGAGGAAAGTAAGAATGGAACAGATTCTTTAAAAATTGTTACAGCATTGTCTGATAAAACTCTACTATAATGACATTTTCTTTCAGATTTAAGATGGTCAGTTAAAGTAAATTCAAAAGTTATTAAGAAGTGGTCAGACAGGACCGGATTATGTGGGTGGACTGTTATTTCCTCACACTCAATACCGTATGTCAGTACAAGGTCCAAAGTGTGTTTACCTGAGTGGGTCGATCCCTGTACTTTTTGAGTAAAGCCAATTGAGTATAAAATAGCACTAAAGGCTGCATTTAGGCTATCACTTTCAGTATCCACATGAATATTAAAGTCCCCCACTATAATGACCCTATCAGTATTTAATACTAAATCAGATAAAAAATGTGAGATCTGATCCAAGAATTGAGAGTAAGGGCCTGGTGGATGATACAAAACCACAAACAAAAATGGTCTTAATGTTTTGCAACTTGGATGAGGAAAATTAAGGGTTAGATGTTCAAAAGAACTGTAGCTATCAATTGGTCTGGGACTAATTAGTAAATCAGAACGAAAAATGGTTGCAACTCCTCCTCCTCGCCCAGTATTTCTAGGAATGTGAAAATTTAAATGACTGGAAGGAGTTGACTCATTTATACTGACATAATCCTCCTGCTGCAACCAGGTTTCTGTGAGACAAAGGAAATCAATGTGATTATCACAAATCAAGTCATTTACTAACAAAGTCTTTGAGGAGAGAGATCTTATGTTTAATAAACCACATTTAATAGATTTATTTTTCTGTTCAATCAAAGTTGTATTTATTTTTATGAGATTTCCATAATTTGCTTTTGTTGTCTTAACTTTTAATCCATTTAATTTTGGCCGTGGGCAAGACACTGTTTCTATAGGGTAATGGGTGGGTAACAGTACAGAAGCAGCAGAGAGGTGGGTTAAACTACGACTCTGCTTCCTGGTCTGGACCCTGGGTTGTCAGTGTTTTGGAGGACTAATAAATTCGGCCATATTCCTAGAAGGAAGAGTTGCTCCATCCAAAGTGGGATGGATGCCGTCTCTCCGGATCAGACCAGGTTTTCCCCAAAAAGTTCTCCAGTTATCAATGTAGCCCACATCGTTTGCAGGACACCACCTAGACAACCATTGATGGAATGACAGCATGCGGCTAAACATGTCGTCACTGGTCCGATCAGGCAGGGGACCAGAAAAGATTACAGAGTCGGACATTGTTTTGGCAAACTTACACACCGAAGCAACACTAATTTTAGTGACCTCCGATTGGCGTAACCGGGTGTCATTACCGCCAGCGTGAATAACAATCTTACTGTATTTACGCTTATCTTTAGCCAGCAGTTTCAGGTGCAGCCAATAAAGTTTTTAATTTCAAATGCTTCATCACCTCCTCCGGTCTCCTCCACCTTCTCTGCCTGCAGCTACCGCTAATTCAGCTAAAGCTAATTCAGCTAACGCTAATCTAGCTAAAGCTAATTCAGCTAAAGCTAATTCAGCTCACGCTAGTTCAGCTAAAGCTAATTCAGCTCACGCTAGTTCAGCTAAAGCTAATTCAGCTCACGCTAGTTCAGCTAAAGTTAATTCAGCTCACGCTAGTTCAGCTAAAGCTAATTCAGCTCACGCTAGTTCAGCTAAAGCTAATTCAGCTCACGCTAGTTCAGCTAAAGCTAATTCAGCTCACGCTAATTCAGCTCACGCTAATTCAGCTAAAGCTTATTCAGCTCACGCTAGTTCAGCTAAAGCTAATTCAGCTCACGCCAGTTCAGCTAAAGCCAATTCAGCTCACGCCAGTTCAGCTAAAGCTATTTCAGCTAAAGCTAATTCAGCTCACGCTAGTTCAGCTAAAGCTAATGCAGCTCACGCTAATTCAGCTAAAGCTAGTTCGGCTAAAGCTAATTCAGCTAACACTAATTCAGTTAAAGCTAATCCAACTAAAGCTAATTCAGCTCCTGCTAGTTTAACTAAAGCTAATGCAGCTCACGCTAATTCAGCTTAAGCTAGTTTGGCTAAAGCTAATTCATCTTAAGCTTATTCAGCTCACGCTAGTCCAGCTAAAGCTAATTCAGTTCACACTAGTTCAGGTAACGCTACTCTGAATGTTTGGGCTCTTCTGGGTCGTCTGTTTACCTCGTTGGGTTTATTGGACCAGAGAAGTTCAGGTTCTGCTTTCATGCAGGTTTGGGTCCAGCTAGACGACGTTGGATGGTTCAGAGGTAGAGGTTAGCTGGATAACGAGATGCTACAGCTAGATGCTCTGATATTGGTTCGGTTCTGGTCTTGTTCTCTGGCTATGTGGTCTAAGATGATCAGAAACACCCGTTAGAACCTTTCATCTGGTCCCAGCTGAGATGTTCCACAGGTTCCCTCAGAGTTCATCAGTGCTGCTCATCCACCTGTGGGTGGAGCAGCTCCAGCTGGAGATGTGGGCTCCTCTGGTTTCTGCAGCTTTATGCTGGTTGTGTGGTTCTACCGCTGTTCTTTTTATAAAACCCAGAAGAACCAATCAGAACCTTCAGCACAGCAGAAGATTCCTGATCAGGAGAACATGAGGAAGAGGAGACTGATCTTCATTCATCCTTTTTTAAATGTTTTAAAGTAAGAACTTCACGTCTGTAAAGGTCGTCAGAGAAGCAGATCTCCACCCTAACCTGACAGGACGTCTTATTAAACTTTCATTTTATTTATCTGCTGGTTTCACCATAAACTGGTTCGAGTTTATATCAGTTTTTGATCTAAACGCATGAATCACATCTGAATCATTTTCCCCTCAAACATGACAAAATGAATCGGATTCATTAGATGTTCTCAGATAAAATCAGATTTGATGAGAAATATCAGCTTCACTGAAGTAGAAACCCTTTTTTAATAGAAATGGAATAACAGACACTAACTTTAATGTAACTAGTATTTATTAGCATGTATGATTTCTGTGATTCTGTTTAGATCTTCACATAATCAACCATCAAACAGGAAAAAATGAAGGAAACCTCCAGCAGAAACGGTACGGCTCACCAGCGCCCCCTAGGTCTGGATCTGCAGCATGTCATGTAGCGCTGGAGCCCAACTCTACAGACGCACCGACCTGATTACATGAAACCTTGTTTTAAATTATGAATCATGACTTGAATCTGAAATAATTTCAGAATTATCAAATCTGAGAGTTTTATGAAATCTGTTAAGAGATTAGTTGGAAACAAGTTTTAAAGTCAGTAAATCTGTTGATTAATTAAATTCTATTGAACCGACTGTATCAACATGACATGAAAATGTTTTAGGGATAAATCTGAAATATGTGTTTTAAATCCTGGATTCAGCGTCTTTTCTGGAACATTTTGCTGAAGAGGCCAATTATACCGGACCCACCTGGAGGTTCTGAATCACGAGATCCAGAAAGTACGACCCGGAAGACTTATTGGCCGAGGAAGAGGAGGGCCGATCAGGGAAACGTTTAGGAACCAGAACCGGGACAAGATATGATGATGAGATGAACGTTCCCGAAGGTTCTACTGGTTCTGCATTGTGTTGAGTTGTTCCATGTTTCCATGCTGTGATGTGTTTTTTATCTGAAGCTGCTGTTTAGGTGTTGAGCCTTGGACCGTGTGTTCTGGTTCCTGTTTTATTGTTCAGAAACATTTCAAATAAAACGATTAATGTTGGTTTTCTTGTTTTTTGCTTAAAAGTGTGAGCAGAATCATTCAGTTTACTGTAACTAGTTGGATGTGAAGGTCAACGATGGAAGCAGGGACGATTTTCATTTTCACTACTTCACATTTCGGAGTTTCATTCACAATTTCAATTCAGTTTATTTATATAGCGCCAATTCACAACAGATGTCATCCCAAGGCACTTAACAAGAAGTCATTTCAATACATTTATACAAACATTCCAATCAGTTAAAAAGTTTCCTATTTAAGGAATCCCAGCAGATTGCATCAGTCATTGGCGTGAGGTTGGGCTCCGTTGATGCAGACTTTCCAACCACAGCAATCCTTCAGCAATCCCTCATACTGAGCAAGCATGTAGCGACGGTGGAGAGGAAAAACTCCCCTTTAACAGGAAGAAACCTCCAACAGAACCAGGCTCAGTAGGAGCGGCCATCTGCCACGACCGTCTGGGGGTTTGAGAAGACAGAGCAGAAACACAGAAGGAACAGAAGATCTGATATAAGAGAACTTTCTATGTTACAGAAAGTAAAAAGTTAATAACAGGACACAGTGGATGTTCAGTTACTGGGAGGATCATCCCAGTCGATGCCCCCCGTCCAACAGGGCATTGCAGCCAAGCAGGATACCAGACCAGGTATATCTTCTATGGAGAGAAAAACACTGAGAGAAAACAAAGTTAATAGTCGAAATAACAGAATGTACTGTAATACAACTGGAGAGTAGTAGGAGAGAAAAGTAGCAGAGTGAAGAAAAGTGGTAAGTCTGTCCTCCAGCAGTCTAAGCCTATAGCAGCATAACTACAGAGATAGCTCAGGATGATCTAAGCCACTCTAACTATAAGCTTTATCAAAAAGGAAAGTTTTAAGCCTGGCCTTAAAAGTAAACAGAGTGTCTGCCTCACGGACTAAAGCTGGGAGCTGGTTCCACAGGAGAGGAGCCTGATAACTAAAAGATCTGCCTCCCATTCTACTTTTAGAGATCCTAGGAACTACAAGTAAACCTGCAGTCTGAGAGCAAAGGGCTCTGTTAGGAACATATGGACCAATCAGATCTCTGATGTATGATGGAGCTGATTATTATGGGCTTTGTATGTAAGAAGAAGGATCTTAGATTCTATTCTGGATTTAACAGGGAGCCAATGAAGGGAAGCTAAAACAGGAGAAATGTGATCTCTCTTTTTAATATTCATCAGAACTCTTGCTGCCGCATTTTGGATCAACTGAAGGCTTTTAATGGCATTTTGTGGACTTCCTGATAGTAAAGAATTACAGTAGTCTGACTATGGAGCTGCCAATTACCAGGGTCGGCTTCTCAGCGGGTGTGTCGCTGAGCGGGGAAGATCTGTTAGAAACGTGGACCGGTTGGTGGTGGCCCGTGGGCTGGGTCCTAGAACTATGCTTCCTACGTACCGTCACCCAGCCGGCCTGAGGTCCCGGCTCCGCGGGCTCTACCGGAGGACAGCTAGGGGGTTCTATCCTTGTTGGCTCCGCGCTGGCTAATGGGCTTCTGCTATCTGCTGGTTTTTCAACAGCGCGGAGCCGTGCTTCTAATTCTGATACCCTCGCCTCCAAAGCTACAAAAATATTACATTTATTACAGTTACCATTATCACTAAAGGAGGCAGGGAAGTAACTAAACATCTGACAGAGAGAGCAAGAGAGAAGAGAAGACTTAGAGACAGGAGAGAGAAGAGTAGCCATAGCCGCAATGAAGCTAAGCTAACTGAGCTAGCGAGACCTTACCACCCCAAGAAAAGCTGTGTGAAACACAAGGAGTTCCCAAAACGTAAAGTACACCACCACAAAACGTGTGTTTTAGTGTGATTGTGTGTTAAAATAAGTTAGAAAGGCCTCAGCACAGAGAAAATAAGACCAATTCAAGAGAGTCTGAACACCAAACAGCTACAGGGAGCACAACAGGAAATGACGCAATACGGCTTACCCCCGTCGAATCGCAGGAAAGGAGCGCACCCACAGGAATCTTCTTTCTGTTTCTGCAGGAAATGAGTCAAACTCCACCCGAAGTTTCGCTCAAACACCCAAAGTTTCACTCATTGTGAAAGTGCAGATATTCTGGTTTACTCATACCAACCTGACATTTAGTTTCTAGAAACATTGCAATATTACACAGGAGCAAGAAAAGGGCCGGTCTGTCCCAGTCCTGATGCATGAAACTGACACATCAACGATGGAGGACATCAAGTCATTTATATACAGTAGCGTTATGACGGGATACTATACTTTAGGTATATTTTAATAAAACGTAAACAAGAATATTTTATGCACTATAATGCTAGTGTACTATGTACTTGTTCACATTTTAGTTTATTGAAGTATACTCCAACTTTACTTCAATAAAAGTAAATTTTTTTCCAATTTATTACAAAAAAGTATGCTTGATAAAATTAACTTAATGACAAGGCGTTTTACAAGAAGTAATTTCCATTCAATCATCCAAACATTTCAGTCAGTTTAAAGTTTTTTATCTAAGGAATATCAGCAGATTGACCTGCAGCATTCTCTCCTCCTGGACCAACATGTAGCGACAGAAGACAGTCGCCTGCTTTGTGTCGTTGACTTCACAGCAATCCCTCATACTGAGCAAGCATGTAGCGACGGTGGAGAGGAAAAACTCCCCTTTAACAGGAAGAAACCTCCAACAGAACCAGGCTCAGTAGGAGCGGCCATCTGCCACGACCGTCTGGGGGTTTGAGAAGACAGAACAGAAACACAGAAGGAACAGAAGATCTGATATAAGAGAACTTTCTATGTTACAGAAAGTAAAAAGTTGATAAAAGGACCTTAGCCACTCTAACTATAAGCTTTATCAAAAAGGAAAGTTTTAAGCCTGGCCTTAAAAGTAAACAGAGTGTCTGCCTCACGGACTAAAGCTGGGAGCTGGTTCCACAGGAGAGGAGCCTGATAACTAAAAGATCTGCCTCCCATTCTACTTTTAGAGATCCTAGGAACTACAAGTAAACCTGCAGTCTGAGAGCGAAGGGCTCTGTTAGGAACATATGGACATGGACGTAACAACTGCGGGGTACGCATGGGACGTGCCCCCCCCACTTCCCGTGTCGGTGCCCTGCGTCCCCCGCACTTTTTTTCAGCCTTTACAGCCGTCTTAACCGTTAATATGTGGTGACCGAGCCGTCTTTGAACGCACCGTAAGCTAACGCAGCCACTGGGTCATCTTCAAGTTCTGTAGAGAGCAGGGAGAGCAGCGCAGCACATGTCTAACAAGCCACAGCCAGCAAAAGGCAAAAAACTTTGTACAGTTTCTTCCATACAAGCTGTGGAAGTTAAGTTATGCTGTTGCGTGCGTCTAAACGATGTGTAAGATACCGGCAGGTATCATCATCTTTTTTTAAATATATACGGAATCATATTACTTGGTAACAATAGCAGTTACATATTCTCACTGTTATGGGGGAAACTTCAGCCATGTCTCTACTCAAAATGCTTTAAGAACAGCTTCAATTTTAATGTGGGTCAAAATATACCCTAAAACCTTCTTTCATACATTCCCACATTCATACAGTAAAAATGTCACTTAGCTCGCCTGCTTGACGAGACCCCTCCCCAGGGTCTGAGTTCTCCACGCCGTCCACGCCCCGGGGAAATTCACACGCTGGACGGCAGCCAAATCAGGTTCGTCTGGTCCTCTGAAGAGTGATCAGGAAGAGCAGAGCGGCACGGCACCCGACTAAACCCGGCCCTGACTATCTAAAGGAGGCAGCTGACCTCCCCTCCTCACACAGGAACAACTAACCACCTATCTGACTGTCTTCATCGCCAGCAGCGCTAAACCACTGCGAACGACACCCTCCCTCCCAAAGAGAGCCGTACCGCCAGACAGGTGCTCTCTCTCCCCACCGATCTCACCTGCTCTTTTCAGTCTGACACTCTGATTGTAGTCACCTGTGTTGAATCAAAATCAGTCCTTTAGGTAAATCCCCGCCCCTCACATTACAATATAAAATATGTATAAGTTCATAGAAGTTAGAAACAGAGAAAGAGGGAGTTAAACACAGAGACAGAGTTAAACACAGGGAGTCGGAGTTAAACACAGGGAGACGGAGTTAAACACAGAGACAGAGTTAAACACAGAGAGTCGGAGTTAAACACAGGGAGACGGAGTTAAACACAGAGAGACGGAGTTAAACACAGGGAAACGGAGTTAAACACAGAGACAGAGTTAAACACAGGGAGTCGGAGTTAAACACAGAGAGTCGGATTTAAACACAGGGAGACGGAGTTAAACACAGAGAGACAGAGTTAAACACAGAGAGTCGGAGTTAAACACAGAGAGACAGAGTTAAACACAGGGAGTCGGAGTTAAACACAGGGAGACGGAGTTAAACACAGAGACAGAGTTAAACACAGGGAGTCGGAGTTAAACACAGAGAGACAGAGTTAAACACAGAGAGTCGGAGTTAAACACAGGGAGACGGAGTTAAACACAGAGAGTCGGAGTTAAACACAGGGAGACGGAGTTAAACACAGAGAGACAGAGTTAAACACAGAGAGTCGGAGTTAAACACAGAGAGACAGAGTTAAACACAGAGAGACGGAGTTAAACACAGAGAGACGGAGTTAAACACAGAGAGACAGAGTTAAACACAGAGAGTCGGAGTTAAACACAGAGAGTCGGAGTTAAACACAGAGAGACAGAGTTAAACACACAGAGACAGAGTTAAACACAGAGAGTCGAGGTTAAACACAGGGAGACGGAGTTAAACACAGAGAGTCGGAGTTAAACACAGAGAGACAGAGTTAAACACAGAGAGACGGAGTTAAACACAGAGAGTCGGAGTTAAACACAGGGAGACGGAGTTAAACACAGAGAGTCGGAGTTAAACACAGAGAGTCGGAGTTAAACACAGAGAGTCGGAGTTAAACACAGGGAGACGGAGTTAAACACAGAGAGACGGAGTTAAACACAGAGAGACGGAGTTAAACACAGAGAGTCGGAGTTAAACACAGAGAGTCGGAGTTAAACACAGAGAGACAGAGTTAAACACAGAGAGTCGGAGTTAAACACAGGGAGTCGGAGTTAAACACAGGGAGTCGGAGTTAAACACAGGGAGACGGAGTTAAACACAGAGAGTCGGAGTTAAACACAGGGAGACGGAGTTAAACACAGAGAGTCGGAGTTAAACACAGGGAGACGGAGTTAAACACAGAGAGTCGGAGTTAAACACAGGGAGTCGGAGTTAAACACAGAGAGTCGGAGTTAAACACAGGGAGACGGAGTTAAACACAGAGAGACAGAGTTAAACACAGAGAGTCGGAGTTAAACACAGAGAGACAGAGTTAAACACAGAGAGTCGGAGTTAAACACAGAGAGTCGGAGTTAAACACAGAGAGTCGGAGTTAAACACAGGGAGACGGAGTTAAACACAGAGAGTCGGAGTTAAACACAGAGAGTCGGAGTTAAACACAGGGAGACAGAGTTAAACACAGAGAGACAGAGTTAAACACAGGGAGACGGAGTTAAACACAGAGAGTCGGAGTTAAACACAGGGAGACAGAGTTAAACACAGAGAGACAGAGTTAAACACAGAGAGACAGAGTTAAACACAGAGAGACAGAGTTAAACACAGAGAGTCGGAGTTAAACACAGAGAGACAGAGTTAAACACAGAGAGTCGGAGTTAAACACAGGGAGACGGAGTTAAACACAGGGAGACGGAGTTAAACACAGAGAGTCGGAGTTAAACACAGGGAGACGGAGTTAAACACAGAGAGACAGAGTTAAACACAGAGAGTCGGAGTTAAACACAGGGAGACGGAGTTAAACACAGAGAGTCGGAGTTAAACACAGAGAGACAGAGTTAAACACAGGGAGACGGAGTTAAACACAGAGAGACAGAGTTAAACACAGAGAGTCGGAGTTAAACACAGGGAGACAGAGTTAAACACAGAGAGTCGGAGTTAAACACAGGGAGACGGAGTTAAACACAGAGAGTCGGAGTTAAACACAGGGAGACGGAGTTAAACACAGAGAGTCGGAGTTAAACACAGAGAGTCGGAGTTAAACACAGGGAGACGGAGTTAAACACAGAGAGTCGGAGTTAAACACAGGGAGACGGAGTTAAACACAGGGAGTCGGAGTTAAACACAGAGAGTCGGAGTTAAACACAGGGAGACGGAGTTAAACACAGAGAGTCGGAGTTAAACACAGAGAGTCGGAGTTAAACACAGGGAGACAGAGTTAAACACAGAGAGACAGAGTTAAACACAGGGAGACGGAGTTAAACACAGAGAGTCGGAGTTAAACACAGGGAGACAGAGTTAAACACAGAGAGACAGAGTTAAACACAGAGAGACAGAGTTAAACACAGAGAGTCGGAGTTAAACACAGGGAGACGGAGTTAAACACAGAGAGTCGGAGTTAAACACAGAGAGACAGAGTTAAACACAGACAAAGGATTAAACACAGAGAGTAGTTGGCAGCAGCAGAAAATAAATAAATAAGCTGAATAATAATAAAAAAGCCAAAATTTTTGATGTCTCATGTTTTGACAATTTTTTTGTGCACATCATGCATTGAATTTTATTCATGTTTAGAGATGATTTAAATAGAAAAGCTGAACATCACATCTCTGATGGAGCTGATTATTACTTCTGGATTTAACAGGGAGTTAATGATGGGAAGCTAAAACAGGAGAGATGGGATCTCTGTTTTTAATATTAATCAAAACTTGCTGCAGCATTTTGTACTTTGTTCCTTCAAGGCAGGATAAAGCAGAACATCCAACCTGATAGATCAGCATATGAAACAGAAATAGTCTTTTTATTCTGAACCAGTTTTTCCTCATTGAAGAACTTTTCTTAGAACTTCCTGAGGTCCTTCAGTCTGTTTCGTTTTTACAAATTATTTTAATGGTTCTGCTTCCTTTTTTAAATGTGACTCTCCGGAACCTCCTGGCTTTACTGGAAGGCTTCAGTGGAAATATATCTCTTTTCTTAAAAATAAAATGTCAGAACGTCTGAGCTCTTAGTCACCATTTGGTCATCTGAGGTTCAGCTTCTGATCTTTACAGTTACAATAAGTTTAGATACCTGCTCCTCTAGGGTCCATAGGATTACATGGGGTGTGCCCCAGGGTTCAATTTTAGGCCCAGTGCTTTTTAACCTGTATATTCTCTCTTTTGGCAGCGTCATCAGAAGACATGGAGTTAACTTTCACAGTTATGCTGATGATACACAGCTGTACATCTCCATGTCTCCGAACGACACACGGCCAATGGATGCAGAGAGAGAAACTTTTTCCAAAACTACAATCACTGTCTTTTAATCCTTCTTTACAAGTGAAGAACCTGGGCGTGATTTTTGACTCTGAGCTGACTTTTATTCCTCACATTAAAAATATTACTAAAATAGGTTTTTATCAACTAAAGAACATCGCCAGAGTCGCCCCATTCTCTCTCGGGCCAATATGGAGACATTGATGCTTTTATCTCCAGTAGGATTGATTACTGTAATGCCCAGCTTTCTGGTCTTCCCAAAAATAGTATATCAGGTTTACAACTACTACAAAATTCAGCAGCACATGTCCTGATGAAGACCAGGAGGCGGGAGCACATTACACCGGTCTTAGAATCACTGCATTGGCTCCCCGTGTGTCTTAGGATCCATTTTAAGGTTCTTTTAATGGTTTTTAAGTGTCTTAATGGTCTTGGGCCTTCTTATCTATCAGAGCTGCTTTTACCTTATGAACCTTCCCAGTCTCTGCTCTCCTCTGCAGCCGTCTGCTTGTCATCCCTAAAGTCAGGACACACTCATGGTGAGGCGTCTTTCCATTATTATGGCCCTCACCTCTGTAACAGGCTGCCTGAGGACCTTAGGGCCGCAGAGAACGTTCATGTTTTTGAAAGTAGGCTCAAGACTCACCTTTTTAACCTTTTTAGCCTAGCTTTTAATTAACTGATTACTATTTTCTGCCTGTTATTTGCTTTTCATGCTTTTATTGATCAGTGTTTTACTACTTGCTCTTGTACTTATCTCGTTAATTTAATTTAATTTATTTATTAATTTACCTACCTATCAATCTATTTATTTATTTATTTGTGTATTTTAACATGTTAGCCTGTTTTCCATGGATAAAACAAAAAAACAAAAAAAACATAGACACATCATTCCAGTGTTTCCTCTGTGGGAGCCCTCTGCCCTGGGAGCAGTGGTCGGCTGTAGCTGCCTGGGTGCTCTCCAGGGGGTGCTTGGGTGGAGGTCAGAATCCTGGCCTCCCCTCCTCTGGACGCCCTGGGTCGGTGCCTCGGCTGCTGCTGTTGACCCACAGCTGCTGGGGCAGATGGCTCCCTTGATGACGTTTCCTTACCCAACCTGGCTCATCTGTACTCGGCCCAGTGTTCATCCTACTTTCTATTTTAATCTCCTTTTAATGTTGCTCTTTAATGTGTCCGCACATGGGGATAGGATTGGGGGGAGGGTAGTATAATTGTGTTCACGCCTAAATTTGTGGGGGGGGATTTATTTTCTGCAAATCATTTTGAATTGCATTTTTTGTATGAAAAGCGCTTTATAAATAAAGTTTATTATTATTATTATTATTATTATATATATGGTGAAAAGAATTGGTCCAAGCACAGAACCCTGTGGAACTCCACAAGTAACCCTTGAGAGTGAAGAAGATTTATCATTTAGATGAACAAACTGGAATCTATCAGACAAATATGATTTAAACCAGCCTAGTGCTGTTCCTTTGATCCCTGCAACATGTTCAAGCCTTTCTAAGAGAATATTATGATCGACTGTGTCAAAAGCAGCACTGAGATCTAACAAAACCAGAACAGACACCAGTCCATTATCTGAGGCCATGAGAATATCATTAGTAACCTTCACCAGTGCTGTTTCAGTGCTATGATGAGCTCTAAAACCTGACTGAAACTCTTCAAACAGCTCATTACTGTTTAGATGCTCACAGACTTGATTAGCAACTAACAAGAATTTGAGCTTCAACTTGAATTTTCTGCTGTCAGTCAGACCCAAACCTTCCTCCTGATAAAGGCCTGAAACCTCTTTATGACCCGGCAATCACGGCCCGCAGCATCACCAATCTGGCGTCAGGTACTGGAATTCTTCCTCTTTTTATCCTTCGCTGCGTGTTTCTCCATCTGGTCAGACATATGAGGTCATATCCTTTTTTTTTTTTTTTAAACAGGCTGAAACGTAGAGAGGATGTTGGACGGGAAGTTGGTTAATGTTTGGACATCAACTGATGATTAAGGATTTTGCCGGCTCCACCCCGACTCTTCTCCTTTAAAAGGAAGATTTCAGATGTGCAGCAACACTCAAAAGTCCCACAGCAACTGAAGGCAACGCGCTGGAAGATGAACTCAGGTAACGGCTCCTTATTCAATATTAGCAACAAGACAAGATCCGTTATGAATATTATGGAAGAGCTGAGAGAAGGTGGATCCCTCTGGTTCTCTGGACCAGTTCTTTAGATCAGTTCTTTAGATCAGTTCTCCAGATCAGTTCTCCAGATCAGTTCTTTAGATCAGTTCTTTAGATCAGTTCTCCAGATCAGTTCTTTAGATCAGTTCTTTAGATCAGTTCTTTAGATCAGTTCTCCAGATCAGTTCTTTAGATCAGTTCTTTAGATCAGTTCTTTAGATCAGTTCTCCAGATCAGTTCTTTAGATCAGTTCTCCAGATCAGTTCTTTAGATCAGTTCTCTAGATCAGTTCTCCAGATCAGTTCTCCAGATCAGTTCTTTAGATCAGTTCTTTAGATCAGTTCTTTAGATCAGTTCTTTAGATCAGTTCTCTAGATCAGTTCTTTAGATCAGTTCTTTAGATCAGTTCTTTAGATCAGTTCTTTAGATCAGTTCTCCAGATCAGTTCTTTAGATCAGTTCTTTAGATCAGTTCTCCAGATCAGTTCTTTAGATCAGTTCTTTAGATCAGTTCTTTAGATCAGTTCTTTAGATCAGTTCTTTAGATCAGTTCTCTAGATCAGTTCTTTAGATCAGTTCTTTAGATCAGTTCTTTAGATCAGTTCTTTAGATCAGTTCTCTAGATCAGTTCTTTAGATCAGTTCTTTAGATCAGTTCTTTAGATCAGTTCTTTAGATCAGTTCTCTAGATCAGTTCTTTAGATCAGTTCTTTAGATCAGTTCTTTAGATCAGTTCTTTAGATCAGTTCTCTAGATCAGTTCTTTAGATCAGTTCTCTGGATCAGTTCTCTAGATCAGTTCTTTAGATCAGTTCTCTGGATCAGTTCTCCAGATCAGTTCTTTAGACCGGTTCTCCGGACCTTCTGACGGCCTCTTTCTTTGGCTACTTTCAGAATCAGTTTGGTCCTGAGTCCAAACTGTGCAGCAGATGAAAGTGAGAAAGAAATTAATCAGAACCAGAACCTTTTAGTACCAGAGATCCAGAATTTCCTGGAACCATTTAAGCTGGACTGGATCAGCAGTTCTGTAGTTCTGAACGTCTTCGGATTCAGGTTCTGCCACAAAGACACATGTTGTCCTTGTTTCTTATGTAGAATCCAAGAAAGAACCTGCTACCAGGTTCTGGTACTGGTTCTGGTTAACTTCTTCCCGGTTTAATAAAACACGACTTTTATCTGCTGCAGAGTTTGGACTCAGAACCGAACCAAAGCTCAGAGAGACCGTCAGAAGGTCCGGAGGACCAGTCCAGAACCGGGTCTTTGATTCATTTCTGCTTAACCCTTTTTCTCTTTTGATGACGTTACCACAGCAACCGTTTCTGTTTCTGCCGTTTACAGGAAAGATGTTCTGGTTTGCAGCCGCCTGGTTGGCTCTGGGTCTCTGGTCCGTCTCCTCCGGCCTCCCAGCAGAACCCTGCGTTGTTTCTGGTACGTCGCCTCTCCGTCTGTCAAAGGTTCTGCTGAGAACAAGCTTCCAACCTGAGAAACCGCAGAAGGAATCAAAATGAGCAACCTTTGATTCAAAAGTCAGAGTCTGCCCAAATGTTCTGGGATTTTAAAGCAAAACTTTTTTTTTATTCTTTAGAGGATCAGAAATAATCGGAATGTAACTAAACCCGACATTTTTTCCTATTTGGCTGCAGAGTGGAATTTACTTCTGCTGTAGGACTTTTGGACCCGGTGCTGATATGGATCAATTCATATTATTAAAGAGATTTAAAGCTTAAATCTAGAAACAACAGGCTTTAGTCGACCAGCAGAAACATTGGAAGTTAATTTTCACGCCTGTTTGAATCTATTTGATTCCCTGTGAAATTTCATCAGTTTGTCTTTTATTGATATATTTTTTAAAGTTGTTGTTCTTCCAAGTATTTTAGGGTCCGACTGCAGAGATATAAACTAATATTTCATCCTCTAGATCAGACGTCTGCAGCCTTTATGATCCAAAGAGCCGTTTCCTCACTCAGTCCAGCTAAATAAATCTTTACAGCTGCTAATATTACCTGGCTGTATGAAAAAGAGGCACTTATAATTTAGATACAAATCATTTATTTATTTATCAATAAACATTTTTCCTATTTTATTTAGATTTAAAAAGATCAGCTGGTTCTTTATCACTTTAGCTAAAGTTATCAGGAGCCACTGTTGGCCCTGGAGCTGCAGGTTGCAGACCGCTGATCTACATGGATTTCTATTAAAACAGACATAGTTATACCTCACCACTAGGGGGCAGTAAGGTCAACATAGTAAAAGGGAAACAGTTTCAGACCAAAGTGCGACAAGAGTGTAAAAAGCTCCAGCAGAGACATTATTTTTTCATCTAAAAAACCAAAATCAGGATTTTAAAAATCTTTTTTCTTGCTAACATCAAACTTTAGTTTGATGTTAGCAGAAGGTTTCGACTCATTTTCATGTATTTTTCTGGTCCAAATAAATGTTTTATTTTATATCTAAAATAAAACCCTGAGCTTCAGAAACAGATTTTCATGTTTTATCCTTACATAAAAAACAAGAGTTTTTACTGTTCAGGTGTGAAAAAGAAAGAGTTTTTGGTGTCTGATCCACAGGAAAGGTCCAGGACGTCTACGATTCTCTGTGGTCCAAGAACCTGGACATCGCCCAGGAGACCCTGAAGGTTCCCTTCCTGGAGCACATGCGGCTCGGCGACCTGCAGGCCGACGACTACGTCAGCTTCATGATCCAGGACATCAACTACCTGCTGAATGTCACAGATATGCTGAAGGAGATGGCCCAGAAGGTCAAGAGTCCTGCAGACCTGAAGACCTTCATGGAGGACCGATACCAGAGCTACAAGGCGTTTGCTGATCAGATCCTGAAGCAGTTCAACCTGAACGTAAGAAGCTGTGATTAAAAGGTTTTAACCTGAAAGCAGCTTGATGCCTGATCCAGAACATCTGCTTGTTTCTTTGACAGGGCCCGCTGAACATCAAACCCATCCCTGCCATGGAGAAGTACCTGAAGGACTACAGAGACATCATGGAGAACGACAAGCCCATTTTCTTTGCTGTGAGTCTGCTTCCCTGCTCCAGACTCTGGCTCTGGATCGCCAACCAGCTTGAGGAGACCTACTGCAACGCCTACTTCGTCTGGAAGAAGAACAACATCCACGGGAACCCAGAGAAGCACTACAGGGATCTTCTCAACAAGTACCTGAAGACGCCCGACCAGATCAAACGGGCCAATGAGATCTTCAAGCAGCAGATGCAGAACGAGCAGAACTTCTTCGCTGAGTCTCTGCAGGAGTAGAATCAGAGTCCATCTGGGTTGCGCTCGGCTTCGGTGCGTCTGGTTCTGGTTTATTACTGTGGAGGGCGAGAAGATCTGGTCCGGCAAACAGCAGCTTGATGTAGAAATAATACTGAAAGTATTTACAGCTCTGTTATTAAATATTTATGAATGTGATTGGTTTGTTCTAAATAAATAAAATCAGATTTTAATTATCTGAATCTGTGATTTGTGAGTAAAAACTGGTTTCTCATCAGGTTCTGTTAACTTTAGATTTTCTAAACTAAAAACTTGGACACCTGAATTTGACCAAAAATTAAAAGTTGACATATTTTGATTGTAGAAAGTGCAAAAGTAGTAATAATTGAACATTGTATTGTATTTTTCAAACACATTTGTTTGGGCAATATTAAAAGTAGCCTTTTTGTGAACAGTAAAAAAAAACAACACAAACCCCCCCCAACTATTTAACGGACCTCAACTTGTTTAGAAACAAAACAGAATAACAGCATTACTGTTCTCCTCTAACATTAGTGACTCTTATGTGGCACCGCTGATGTTTGCTAGTTTTAACGTGGCTCTGCACGTCCGCGCTCCCACCGTGAGCAATGGAGAATTCACTCTTACACAAAGCACAAAACGCAGAATATTAGTTTCTGAGAAAAGTGCTGTTTCATTGGTTTGTTACCATCACTATGATAACTTTGGATTGATGTGCAAAGACAATTAGTTCTGTGCGCTCTAAGCCATTACAATGGTTATAAATCGGGACGTTCGGGACAACGGCTGGGTGAAATCGGGACATAACGGGTTTGTAAACATCATGGGGACACAGGACATGTTGCTCAAAAATCAGGACGCCTAGTCACACTAACCAAGCTCCATCATGAACACATCGGTTCATGTTATCAAAGTTATCAACTTTTTACTTTCTGTAACATAGAAAGTTCTCTTATATCGGATCTTCTGTTCCTTCTGTGTTTCTGCTCTGTCTTCTCAAACCCCCAGACGGTCGTGGCAGATGGCCGCTCCTACTGAGCCTGGTTCTGTTGGAGGTTTCTTCCTGTTAAAGGGGAGTTTTTCCTCTCCACCGTCGCTACATGCTTGCTCAGTATGAGGGATTGCTGAAGGATTGCTGTGGTTGGAAATCTGCCCAACCTCACGCCAATGACTGACGCAATCTGCTGGGATTCCTTAAATAGGAAACTTTTTAACTGATTGGAATGTTTGTATAATTGTATTGAAATGACTTCTTGTTAAGTGCCTTGAGATGACATCTGTTGTGAATTGGCGCTATATAAATAAACTGAAAAAAAAAACCTGAAAATCGGCCCCTATGGTGGCCCGGAGGGCTTCAATATGATGGCCTGTTGCTGCCACCTTCTGGTCCAGAGTGGTACTCAGAAAACATTTAAAATCCCTTTTTAAAACATTAACAAAGCATATTGTCTGAAATAAAATAGCTTATTTCAGTTGAACATTCCCTCAGCTGTTCTCTATGAACCAATGCACATTCATGCTTTCATTCTGAAGTCTTATTCAATTCATTTAAAAAATGCTTTATTGATCCCAGAGAGAAATAAAGAGTTAGGGCAATTGTGGATTAATAATTTTATGTCAAAATTACTAAGTTTGGGGCACCATCCTGGGATCCAGTAAATTAATAACAGCCAAATCCTTCAGTCTCAGTTAATGTTTATGATTACCTGCCTGATAAGGCTGAGATAATTAAACAATAGATGAAGGAATAAGTTCTTGGCGTTCTTTAAACAGGAAGTTACTACACATGTATGTGAAATAATAATAAACAACTTTCCAAAATACAAGTTTATTACAAAAAGAATTCAACTTTCTGTCAAAATATTTTAATCAACAAACTCACTAAGTTAGTAACACACAACTAAACTACTAAGTAACAGAAGAATGAATAATAAAACTAATTATCAAAAATGTTACAGTAAAATGGACAAATTTGCAAGGTAGTAAAAACAATAACCAATAAATTGATTGTAATGTCACAGTTCAGTATGAACATGTACGCTTAAAGACCAAGGCTTGTATTTAAGAGTTTTGGGACTGAAGCCAAGTTAGTTTTGACCAATTGTAATTAGTTTAAGACTAATTAGCACCTTTTGGTTTGTATTCAAACCACCAATTCACAATGCAAAGCAGACGTAAAGACAAAAAAAACAATATTTAGAGAACACATTTTTTATTAAATCATTTGCTGAATTAGAAATCAATAACCTTTTGGAGAATTTATTCTATTTTATGGATCACTTACCGCAATGATTAATCTAATTTAATATGTTCACATACTAAGAAGGCGGTTTCAAAAACTTAGTTTTCGGTGTTTAAACCATCTGTCTTAAAGTCGATCTGTATTTTGAATACCGTAGGTAGCAATCGTTATTGTTTATGAAGCGCTGGCGGTCTGCTAACGCAGGCCACAATAATCAGATCGAGCCTGCGGAGCTAATTTATGTAGCGCAGCTCATAGCTACTCTGTTTAAGCTTTGCACCAAAGAACAAAGGTTAATTTATCTCTGCCCAGACACAACCTTACGTGAACGAGGGAGGGAGGACAGCACTTAGCTGGCCTGTTAGCGCTCCACGCAGCTGCTGATAACAGTGAAGCTTCGGGTCCAGGGGGTCGTACTGAGCCAGGTTCTGGCTCTGCTAGAGTTTTTCCTCTCCACTGTCACTGCATGCTTGCTCTGCGTGAGGGATTGCTGTGAAGTCAATGCAACTGTCTGCTGTTGCTACATGATCTCTGGCTTTAACTGGAGCGGTTTGCAGCAGAGTGTGAAGCAGTTGGGATGAGAATCAGCACCTCCAAATCCAAGACCACGGTCAGTCTCCTCTGCATCAGGGATTAGGTCCTACTCCAAGTAGAGGAGTTTAAGTATTTTGGGGTCTTGTTTATGAATGAGGGAAAAATGGTGTAGGAGATCGATAGGCAGCAGTGATGTGGCGTCAGCAGTGATGCTAGCTCTGTACCGGTCTGTCGTGGTGAAGAGAGAGGTGAGCAGAAAGGCAAAGCTCTCGAATCACTGGTCGATCTACATTCCTACGAGCTTCCTTATAAGCTCTCGGTAGAGACCGAAAGAACGAGATCGCGGATACAAGCGACTGAAATGCGTTTCCTCCTCACCCCGAATTTACACCAAAGCGTCATGCGAGTGTGACGCGGGCGTACGCGTTTTAAGCCCGTCTATTTAAAGGCGTCAATTCACACCAAAACGTGAAGCGAGCGTCGTGCGTGCGGGTTCCCAGCTGCGGACATCTCTACTGCTGCTCCTCTTTGGTTATAAAAATGGGTAAGTTCTTGTTAATAAAAGAACCCAATGTATTGATTTGTTGAAATAAAATGTATATATGTGGCGGAAATAGCCAACTAATGTTTGTTGCACTTGCTTGTTTGGTTTGGGATCATACCCAGCCCTACAGCTATTTCTTTTGAACATACTTGATCATGGTTGTGTTGTTGGGTAATTTTTTAACAATCAACGATATGTTTTACATACAGCGCCAAGCGGAAGACGAATCCTGGCATTTCTTCTTCTTGTTGACGAGGTGCTGAGAGAAGAAAGCAGAGGAAGAAGGATACTATGGGTTCATCCCATCAACCAGAGACGTTGAGAACAAGACACCTTCTACCACCTTGTGGCTGAGTTGAAAATAGACAGTCAGCGCCATCACAACTACTTCGGAATGAATGTAGAAAAGCTGGAAGAACTGCTCTCTCTACTCGGGCCAGAACTGACCAGAAGGTGCACCAACTACAGGGCTGCCATTGAGCCCAAAAAGGAAAAAGTGTGTGTTGCACCGAGGTAAGCATTTAATAACACCCATGAAGTCTGATTCTTTTTAATTCAAACAACTGCAATTGCACATACCAAATAGAAATTAGAAAATGTTAAAGTGGCCTATACAGAAATAAGTACAGTAAATATTTCACTCACTTGGGTGTACCAAAAGACAATCCCCCAAACACCCATGTAAAAGTAAAGAAAAAAAAAGTCTTGCAGTAAAGACTGGAATTTGCAACTAGTACCAGTTTTGGGACATCTCTGGGTCAAGCATATGCATAAATGTTGATGGTTGTGGGGGTGGGTTAGGTTCCTGAATAGAAGAACCATGCTGGGAGTGACTGGGGGGTAGTGAATGTGGCATAGGTGTGGATGGCCCAGGTGTTAGTTGGTGGATGTGCTGCTGTGCTTTGTCCTCAAAAGCTCTTAATGTGGAGAGGATTGCTAATTTGGCATCTCTTCTGGTTACTCGGTCCATTCTATTTAAAACAGGAACAATGCTCATTGCGAAATGATATGACTCATCGAAATCCGACTCCGGAAGTTTTGATTGTTTGGGAACAGGCTCATCTAGAATTTGTAGAAGTTGCTCCCCAATACTTGGTGTAGGAGTTGCTCTTTTTTGGGCCCTCTTTCCCTGTGCTATGGTTTGTTGAACCGATGTGAAAGGGCCAGATCTTTCTTCTTCTGGTGCGGGTGATGTTGCAGGCGATGGTGGACTTGATTGTGTGGCTGCAGATGTCTCCAAGTTTGACTTAGAGCTATGGGATGAAAAAAACACATATTTACTGTTTTGGCTGAAATAAGTGGATTATTTGTCAGAAATGAATAAGTCAATGACTACATCCAAATATGCATACGTGTTTCATACATTCCTGTTAGTTAAGTTACTTTTAGATTACCTTTGCGGTTGGATGTATGGCAAAAGGAAGAACATCATGTCTGAATATTTCCAGTGCTTATGGGACATTGCTCCTGATCCACTTGGCATGCTTTTTTGTTTGTCGTTATATCTCACAAATGTATCCCGTAAGGTTTTCCACCTGCTCTTGCAGGAATCATCTGTAAAATACAATTAAAATGTTTTTATAATCATTTTTTTCACTTTATACATATTTGGCCTCTGGAGACTCTCTGATCAGCTTATGTCTATCGACTCGGACACGCTACAGTGCAAAATTCTGTACACATGGTCTTCGCTGCCAATAGACATTCTCTATTGTTCTTCTGGCTCTGGTGGACGCTGAGTACAGGTTCCGTGTCATTCAGGTGGGGGACTTTGGAAGGACAAGCGATGGTGGGGTCTACGCTGGATCTGCATTGGAACAGGGCATGGAGAGAAAGACTTTAAATGTGCCTAAAAATGCTCCTCTACCTGGAGCTCCACAAATGGGTGACATCCCATTTGTTAGGCTGGGGGATGCTGCCTTTCCAATGAAGACATACCTGATGCGACCCTACCCAGGAACCAACCTTATAAGAGAGAAGCGGATGTTCAACTTCAGGCTGTCTAGAGCCAGGATGGTAGTTGAAAATGCTTTTGGCATTTTGGCTTCAAGGTGGAGAATATTTTACCGCAAGATCAATCTCCACCCCAGCAAAGTCGACTCTCTTGTTGTGTCAGCTTGCATCCTCCACAACTACCTCCTTTCGCCAAGAGACAACTTGAGAATGTTGGATGAGCAAGACAGTCGAAGGCGCATGGGCCCTGTCCAAAACATGGGGGGCAACAGAGGTTCTGTTGAGGCATATGCTGAGAGAGACCTGTTTTGCAACTTTAACTCTCCACAAGGTAATGTTGACTGGCAAGACAGAGTGATCTAAAACAGGGGCCTGCAGCCTTCTCCTAGGAAGCCGCAAGTGTCTGTTCAGACATTCAAAAATGGCATTTAGGAACGTTGCCTAAAAATAATAAACCAAGCTATATTGTTTTTGCACAAATAAAAATCAGGTTTTAGGAGAGATTTTTTCTAAATAATAGCTTAGTTTTTCCGTTATATACTGAAACAAAACTTTTTTTTTTTTTACAGTGAAACAGTTAACATTGGTTTTAACATAGCTTTTTCTCTCCGTTTCATTTGAAACTATGTGCATTTTCAAAGTTTGATGTGGCAAAAGGACATTGACCCCTTGTGACTGTTTTTTTGTAAATAAAGGGTGCTGACATCAATTTATTGTTTGTCCCTTCTTTGTGCTTTTCTGAACAAAATGCATAGCTAAAATAAGGTAGGTGTATACAGGTTGGGTTATATGCTTTTTAGAAAAATTAAGAGTTGGTGTAATGTCTATTCTTTGTTAATAATTTATTTTTAAACCTCATTTAGCTCGGAAACCCACTTTTAGATCTTGTGGAGACACTTGATACACAAAAAAACAACAACTTCAAACCCCATTTCCACTGCACAGAGCCGACTGTGGTTTAGTAAGAAAATACTTAACATCTACATTTAGTTTTTCTGACGCTGTGCTCCAGACTCTCTTTTTTTAATATTGTCCTTGTAAAAAGGGTGTCTTGAGTCATAAAAGAGAGGAATCTTCTCAACTTCGACAATTAACCTTTCGTCGTCCATTGTTTGGCATCCACTGATGTCCCAGTGACATACATTGCGAGGACTTTTATTTTGAACGCCTAATGGATGTTTTATTTTGCTAAATCGGGGTGTTTCCTGTGTTGGTGCATCCATAGCTCGGAAGATTGTAGTGAATACGCTTCAAAAATAGAACTCCGGAAAGTTCGGCTTGTTTTCTCAGATGTCTCCTGAACGTCCTGTTCAGACCCGGCTTATTGGGACGACTGTAAACATTCGTCTGCATGGAAATTTGGTCAAATATGTAGAAGAAGAAAAAGTTAATTATTGCAGCTTTCTTTCAAGACTATAGCCTTCAGTACAGGTGCATAACTATTATAAATTAAATGAAAAACTATGTCAAAAGGCAGCGGCTGGATTGAGCAGAACTAAATAAAAATAATGGAAACCTTAGTGTTGTTGAGTTTTAAATGAAACTTTTACGAGTAAAAAATGAGATTTTATAGCCACAGACAATTCCTGGATGTGTGATTGAGGACAGGAGAGCTAACATGGGAAGTAAAGATACTTTTTTTGAAGGAAACCTTTTCCACAGCTTTCTCATCTGTGTCTTCTCATGTGAGTAATCACATTACTTTCTTTGACTGAAACTTTTTCCACAGTTTGAACACAGGAAAGGCTTCTCTCCCGTGTGAGTTCTCATGTGGGAAATCAAATTGGTACATTGAGTGAAACTTTTACCACAAGTTACACATGAGAAAGGCTTCTCACCTGTGTGAATTCTCATGTGGGAAATTAACAGCCTTCTCGCACAGAAGCTTTTTCTACAAGTTGCACACGAGAAAGGTTTTTCACCTGAGTGCGTTCTGCTGTGTTGAGTCAGCTCATTTCTTAGACTGAAACGTTTCCCAAAGGTTCCACATGAGAAAGGCTTCTCCCCTGTGTGAGTTCTCATGTGTCTTTTTAACCCAAAATTTTGAGAAAACCTTTTTCCACAGGTAACACAAGTGAAAGGCTTTTCTCCAGTGTGAATTCTCATGTGGCGAGTCAGAGTACTATTGAGAGTGAAACCTTTTCCACATACAGCACAAACGTACGATTTCTCATCTGTATGACTTCTGGTAAGCAGGGGAAGAGTGCAGTCATTTAAAGAAGGATTTTGTTCCTCATCAGAAAAGTTTTTTAAAACTGTATGAGTTCTCATGTGGGTAGTCAAGCTATTTTTTTGACTGAAACCCTTTCCACAGGTCATGCATGAGAAAGGCTTCTCTCCTGTATGAGTTCTTGAGTGGGTAGTCAAATTAATTTTCTTTTTTTTTCTTCTTTTTTTTACGTGTCCTGTTTGGCAGTGTGGAGCTCAGAATTGGTGTCTGAGTACCAAGTAGAAGCCCAACAGATTTACTTTCACAAGCGGAGCAGTACAGCTTTTGCTATAGTCCTCCACTTGATATATGTGTGAGAAATCTTTATTATGAATTGTTGGGGTTTTTATTTCCTGATGTTATGGACACGGAGATGGAAAATTAAGGAGAAGAAAGAAGGAAGATGATGAAGAGAGGTAGGAAACAAAATGTCATGAGAGAGGGTGAGTTGAAAATACAAAAGAGGAAGGGGAACAAAGAAAACACAGGAAAACATTGAAGTCTGCCTCCATACCCACAGGACGGCAGAGAGAGGGGAAAAACAAAACAAAACACGAAAAAGGAGCATCGACAAAACCAACCAAACATTGTGAACTAAGAATTACACAACCACATCACACAAAAATAGATATAAAAATACAACAACAATGTCACAGAAAAACTCATGGTACTGATTAATCAAGCTCTAGTAATGATAACCTCAGCCCAAGAATATATCCTTAAACACCAGAGACCCCACATCTATGTGTGTGTGTTAGCATGCTGGTGCATATAAGGTTTCTCCATAAGAGTGTTCGATAGTTTGTGTGAGCAGGCATCAATCCGTCTCCCAGGAATCGATGCAGACATGAAGGAGATCGGAGCAAGGACGTCCAAAGGACCCCCAGACCCCCAGGTGGACCCGGGTGGGGCCGACCGCTTCCCCCAAGAGTGGAGCAAAGGAGAACCCCAGGGGAACATCTAGCGGCCACTATGCAGGGGCCCGGGGGGCAGCAGTGATGAGCCCACGGGCCCCGCCGGCAACCGGCCGCGCCAGGGCGGGCCGGCCAATGGACCGGGAGAGCCGGGGCCCAGGGGCACCCCACCCCCCAGCAGGGACCCGACAAGGGACCGGCCGACGAGGGGCCCCCGGCACTGCAGGGGCCGCGGCCGGCCGCCAGGCACCGCCTCCACCCTAGGCCAATCCCCACCGCCAACATCCCAGCGCCCCACCGATAGCCGCAGGGGACGGATAGCATCCCCAGGCCAGGCTCAGCCAGCATCTGGACACCAAGTTGTACCAGCTCCCGGGTCCCGATCCCGCGCAACGCAGGGCGCTGAGACCAGGCATCCAACGAGGGCCAGGGCCGGTCAAACCCGCCAATGAACCGGCCATGCACGGTGCGCACAGAACAGGTGATCAAACGAGTAGAGACGCCGGATCCGCATCCCGCCAAGCCACCGAGCAGGCACCACCCAACAATCCCAAACCTGGGACCTCTAAAAGAGGTGCCCCAACCAACCAAAGGAAGATATCGGCCCAGCGCATCGGCCGACCGACACACCGGCCCCCCCAGGCCCGGCCAGGCACGCACCAGGTCCGAACCGGATTGACCACTGATGCACCGGCAGGCAGGGGCCCCCGTCACCGGCGGGGAGTGACGGAGGGGAAATAGGCCCCCCATTAAGTATAAGGCCTGAGGTGCGCCAGGCGAGGGAGCAGACCAAGATTAAACCTGACAGGTAGACAAAGACATACAGACACAGTCATACGTTCCCTCCCTCTTAAACACATACATTCTCACTGACTCACCAAGACACCCAAAAAAATGACGCTGTAACCTCACTCACACACCCCATACACACTTCATGCTCCCAGGTCCAGGTACCGATGCCCCAGTAGGGCCACCAGCCCCCGGACCCGGGAGATGGACCCCCTACCTTCTAGGACGGAGACAAGCAGACCGCCAAGGGCCCCACAGTGGCAAAGCAGCCAGACAGCCCAGGACCCCGACCAGACCGCCTGTTCCTCCTCCGGACCCCAACCCCTAATGGCCCGTAGCGAACAGGGGTGTGAAAAGACCCCTAGCCTCCATCCTCCCGCTCGAGTATGGTGTTGATGCCTGTTGTTATAATGTGCATTTAAAACAGAGGGGTGGGATGTGGGGAAGGCACCCACACATCCCCCAAACCCCACACCGAGCCCTCAGTGTCTATATGTGGTTTAACAGTGGGCACCGGCACCAGAGGTGAAGCTGATTGAACCGCTCCCCCTCTGGATGCCGAAAAGTGTGCCCCCAATAGGCACCGCTGTTCACCGGGATCCACCAGGGGAGGGAGGCCATGGCACATTCGACCCGGGGCCCACGGCCACAGCACCACAAAGCCCCACGGACCCCAAGGCAGTCCCCCCAGGCCCATCCCAGAAGGGGAACTAAACCCACTCTGACATTCGCTCTACTCTCAAAACACAAAAGACACTAGACACCCAGGTTGAGTTCGGCAGGAGACCAAACCCAGCGCCCCACCCACCTGCCCTGCACACCCACCACCCGGCCAGCCCACCCGCAAGTCCGACCGAACCCGGCCAAATGCCCAACCCCAGCGCCCCGCACAAAGACCAAGACCCAGGAGCCGAGTCCAGCGCAAAAAAGGACTGTTCCGGCCCAGAAACGCCACCCAGCCGTCGCGACCAGCAGCCAGGCACCCCAACCAGCAAACAAGGCGAGACGCCAAACAGGGACCGGCGATGACAATCGCCCAGAGAAAAAGAGAGAGGCGGCTGCACATGCCGGCCAAAGGCCGGCCCCGACCCCCACAGCCAACAGAGACCCCACGCCGGCCGACCCCCAGCCAGGACCACAGCTAGGGGGTGCGGCGCCCCCGAGCCCCGAATCCCCAGGCCCACCTCAGCCCCTACCCAGGGGCAGCACGGCCACCAGGCCAGTAACCCATGTCCGCCAGTGCAACCCCCCCAAGGCACCATATGCAGCCATCAGGAGTCACCACCCAAAGCCCAACCCCAGGCCGGCCACGACGTCCAGCGCATTAAATTACTTTTCAAAGGAGAACCCTGGGGTTCTCCTTTGCTCCTCTCTTGTAGCCGCTGGATGTTCCCCTGGGGTTCTCCTTTGCTCCTCTCTTGGGGGATGCGGTCGGCCCCGCCCGGGTCCGCCTGGGGCTCTGGGGGTCCTTTGGACGTCTTTGCTCCGATCTCCTTCATGTCTGCATCGATTCCTGGGAGACGGATTGATGTCTGCTCACACCAGCTATCGAACACTCTTATGGAGAAACCTTATATGCACCAGCATGCTAACACACACACATAGATGTGGGGTCTCTGGTGTTTAAGGATATATTCTTGGGCTGAGGTTATCATTACTAGAGCTTGATTAATCGGTACCATGAGTTTTTTTGTGACATTGTTGTTGTATTTTTATATCTATTTTTGTGTGATGTGGTTGTTTAGTTCTTAGTTCACAATGTTTGGTTTGTTTTGTCGATGTTCCTTTTTCGTGTTTTGTTTTGTTTTTCCCCTCTCTCTGTCGTCCTGTGGGTATGGAGGCAGACTTCAATGTTTTCCTGTGTTTTCTTTGTTCCCCTTCCTCTCTTGTATTTTCAACTCACCCTCTCTCATGACATTTTGTTTCCTACCTCTCTTCTTCATCTTCCTTCTTTCTTCACCTTAATTTTCCGTCTCCGTGTCCATAACATCAGGAAATAAAAACCCCAACATTTCATAATAAAGATTTTTCACACATATATCAAGTGGAGGACTATAGCAAAAGCTGTAATGCTCCGCTTGTGAAAGTAAATCTGTTGGGCTTCTACTTGGTACTCAGGCACCAATTCTGAGCTCCACACTTCCAAACAGGACACGTTAAAAAAATTAATAAAAAAATAAAAAAATAAAAAATAAATTACTTTTCTGAGTAAAACCTTTTCCACAGGTGAGGCATGAGAAAATCTTCTCTCCTGTATAGGTTCTCATGTGGGTCGTCAATCTAGACTTTTGACTGAAAACTTTTCCACAGGTCAAACATGAGAATATTTTGTCAACCGTATGAATCCTCATGTGGTTAGTTAATGTACGTTGGTGACTGAATCCCTTCCCACAGGTAACACATGAAAAAAGCTTCTCACCTGTGTGAGTTCTCATATGAACTGGTAAATTACCACACACTTCACCGTGTTTACATTTCTTCTGCTTTTCGGTTTCAAACGTTTGTTTGTTTCTGCTGGATCCTGGGGAGTCATGATGACTCCGCATTTCTTGACGATGCTCTGGTTTAGGGAAGTCCTGGTGGAGTGCTTGGTTCACGTTTGGTTCAGGTTCTCTACGATCTTTTTCATCATGAGTAGTCGTTATCATCCAAGGATCAATCTCCTCCTTTAAATCTTGGTTTCCGTCCACATCGTTATCATCAGTCTCTTTCTTTACCACTTGCTGAGGTTCTGATCTACTGTTCACTTCTTCTACTTGTTTAGCATCTAGTTCCTCTGGTTCTTCTTTGATTCCAGGAGATCCAGAAACTGTTACCATCAAAGTATCAGGGTGTTGGTTCAGTACATCTTGACTGGTGTCTTCCATCTCTATTTTAATCACCTGCTGAGGGCCATGCGTCAGTACATCTTGATTTTCATCCGGACTGATATCTTCGGTCTCTTTCTTCACCCTCTCCCAGGGTTCTGACCCATTCTCCGTTTCATTTACTCTTTTGGGTTCTGGTTCCTCTTTGGTTTTGGGAGGTTCTGTTTCCCTCTGGTCCGGAACAGAGATCACTTTCTGGTCGTTGATAAAATGGCAAGCAAGTGCATCTTGCGTAGTACCAGACATAACGTTGTGGCAAATCTGAGAAAATACAGAACAAAAACACAATGTTAAAAGTTGATCTCAACACCTACATCTGTCCACAAACCTCAAATTTATGCAATGATGAAATAACCATTAGGCAAAAATCCTCAACAATAATATGAAAGCCTTATAAATGTGGGTCAAAGACGTCGGACGTTGTTGACGTATCTTAATATTGTTCGATGAAAAACCTAAAACCGTCGGACATGTTGACCCACCTCCTTCTCCTGTAACCTTGCAAATATATTATGATTTAAACGAAATCTTTTGAAAAAGATTGTCTGTTGACACTCCACATTGACTTTTTTCCCCCGCCAATGATACGTAAAGAGATGGCCACTGATTGGCTGGCTGCTGCAACACATTCTTTAAAGCGTTTTGAATGGACTAGGCACTGGAAAGCGTTAAAAGGTTGTATTTGACTAGTTCAAGGTAAACTTTTCTAATTCTTCAAACTTGTCTCATGTTTAATGATCATTCCTAATAAATGTGTGCTAATCCCGATTCAGTTCCTGATCATTTCTGGGAGTTTTTATGTTTTCTGAGCAGATTGACTGTCCAAACCTGTATTCTTGCTAAAGAGAAAGAAACGTTGTCACTGTCTATACTTTTGTTGCAGGTTGGAGACGAAGAGAACGAAACTAAAGGAGAAACAAACGTAGTATGAACGAAGGAGTGAGTCCAGGAGGAAAAGCTGAGGAACATATGAAGCCTGGAGCTTTAGAGGTTCCAGTTCCTGCTGTGATATGTGCCACAGTAATGACGACTATAAGAGCTTTGAATACCAGGACTTTGAGGCAGTAGGAGGTCGCAGGCCTACAGCTGACTTTAATGTCTGAGTAAAAAGAAACTTCCTACAGTTTCAACCTGGAGAAAAATAATTATAATGACTCTAATACATTTTCTTTAAACCCTGTATTGAACTAAGACTGATCTGACAACACTACCAAAACTAAATAAGAGTCATCTATCACAGTAACAGGATGACATTCAGCCAATCCCTTGGACCACATGACTTGATAAAAAACTCTGACCCATGCAGAGTTTTACCGGATGCTTACAGAAATCCAAGAAACCTAGAGACTGGATTCATTAAAAGGGTGATATGCTATTATACGAAAGGCTAATTAATGTAGCAGATTATTGTAATATTCAAAAGAAAGATACCATAATTGTTTCACCGAATGTGGAAAAAGCTTGGCGGAAAGTGAACTGGAAGTTTTCGCTTGCCACCTTGTCAAAAGTTTAGATTTGGGCGTAATTTCTATTCTTGTACAGCTCACTTCAAGCCCATTGGTCAAGATAGTCATAGGGAGGAGCTTTCCTAGGTGTTGACTACACAAACAGTTAACACACACTGCTATTGAAAACCATACATATAACAAAACAGTTCAGAAAACCTGCCTAATAATTTCACCTTAGCTCAAACAGTTAAAATTAAAAATTAAAGCTGCAAGCAGCCTTGAATTGCCCTATGCTGCGACCACTTCCACTGAGCCTGATGATAAAATCTGCATGACAATGTGTTCAAAAGGAAGAAAATGAAAGCTTTCGACCAAAATGGCCGACAACCTGTGGGGTGTGGACACTGGCTTTAGACATTTGTGGAGATCTTTAGAAACCACAAATATGCACTGAATTTAACAATCCTAGTCAAAAGCATTGCTTGGGGCTGAATGTCTTAATACTTATAGGGGGCGCTGTGCCTGAATTAGGCCACACCCACCAAATATTTGCATACATATCTGTTAGGGGTTGGACTAATATTCATGTACATGAATTTGGTGCAGATCTGACGATGTATGTAGATATAAGAGAGAAACGTATTTCCATGGCGTGATATGAGGCTTCGCCATGCCGCCACAGCCACACCCTCTTTGTAAACCTTTCGGTTCTGGAAACCAAGTTACACCAACTTGTTTTCAGTCACTGACCAAAGCCAGACGTTGATTAGATAGAAGGAGGGAAACATGGACCTTTCTAAGTAAAATATTACACTTCCTGTTCTCAGGGGGCGGGGCTGAGGTGGCATGAGCAAATGACTCCATGAATGTGTTGAATGTTGGTATGAGATGAGAACCAGGAAGTTTGTTACAGCTGTGACCTTGTATGTTATGGCTAATACAACATGTACTTTTATTGCAAAAAACCTTATTTTGAGGCTTAGCCACGCCCACCCGCTGTGATGCAGCAAAAACATTATGATAACTTTTGATCCCCAACGCCTGAAGACGATCCTCACTCATTTAGAAGTCTGTAAGTCAAAAGCTCTGGGAGAACATTTTTCACATATGATGTGTATAAATGGCACAAAATGGTGGCTTTGATCCAAAATGGCCGACGTCCTGTGGGGGCTTGGACCATGGTTGCAAGAGACTTTTTTGCATGTCTTGAGACACTCCATAGGAATAACAAATTTCATAATCCTTGGATAAAGTATGGCTGGGGGTTGGTTGTTTTAAGGTTACTAGGGGGCGCTGTGGAGGAATTAGACCACGCCCACCAGATTTGAGCATAAATATATTCCACATGTTGGACTAGTATTAATCATGTTGAATCTGGTCCAGATCAGATGATTTTTCTGGAAATGAGAGCCAAATGTATGGCCACGACGTGAAGCTGCACTTTGCCACGCCCCCACAGCCCCACCCTCTTTCCAATTCTCTCAGTATTTGACAACAAGTTACCCCAACTTGTTTACAGTTACTGACCACAGCCAGATGTTGATTAGGTAAGGATTCAAATATGGATCTTTCTACGTAAAACATTAAACTTCCTGTTCGGAGGGGGCGGGGCTTAAATGATGTGTTGACCATTGGGATTTGTCAGGGACCTGATCACCATTCATCCCTCTGGGACTTTATAAATAGGAGATATACCAGGGTTTTTGGCGTTTAACTTTAAGGCCTAGCCCAAGCCCCCTCAACATATACGACCAAGTTACAAGCCGATCGGACCTGTTCATTTATGACCATGACATTATGAGACTTTTTAGTTTGTCTTGGAGAGCTCTACCTGTACCAAGTTTCAAATGTCTACCTATCCCATGCTGTCTAATGATTCTACCAATTGGGAGCATATATATGGTGAACAGAATTGGTCCAAGCACAGAACCCTGTGGAACTCCACAAGTAACCCTTGAGAGTGAAGAAGATTTATCATTTAGATAAACAAACTGGAATCTATCAGACAAATCTGATTTAAACCAGCCTAGTGCTGTTCCTTTGATCCCTGCAACATGTTCAAGCCTTTCTAAGAGAATATTATGATCGACTGTGTCAAAAGCAGCACTCCCTCTCTCAGGTAGATGATATGTAAATAAAATTATATATGTATATGCTCCCAAATAAACCACCTCACAGCTGTTTATGGAAATTTTAACCCTCATGTATAAATGTAGACACTTCTCAAAGAGGTAAATTTGGGGGAAGGTACATTATTTGATTTTATGGATATGGAAATGTTTCTTTTCTCTGTTGCTGTCTGCATATATCTTATTGTAGGTCATGTATTTCATGCAACCATCTTATTTTAAAAAAAAATATCTTAATATGAGAGTGTGTAAGTAGTGTATGTGTTAATTCTCTTTGATTATACAATTTAGAATTTATTTATAACAGGTTTTGATGTAAAATTTTAACGTGAATTTTGACTTGTTATGAAACTGTAACCCCTGTATGTCCCGACGGATGCTACAACCCGGCATGTTTATAATCATATGTATCATGTTTTGTCCATTAATATGCACACTGCCCCAATCAAATAAATGAATAATATTATTACAACTTCCCTATTTTAACAACTACTATCTTGCTAACAGAATGCAGCACTTCTTAAAATGAAAAGGTTAAAGCAATTCAGACGGCTCATTGATGGATGTTGGACAAAGACTTTGAAGAGATGAGATTCAGGATCTTCTGTTTATCAGTAGCTTCAGGTTGTCTGTCTTTAAGACAAACTGTGTACTATGTCTCCATCTGGTGGGCGAGAATAGTAATTACATTGCATTAATTAAATACCCACCCTGGTGGACGAATGTGATATTGCACTCTACAATTTACAACTTACTCTCTCTACTACCATCTACTAGAGGACTAAAATAAAGAATAAAGCACTGAAAATAAATAAAATGACAAGTATTAAGGGGCATTTAAACCGGACAGCGCGTCCAGGCAGCAGGGCAGCTAGATTACATGCAAAGTCTACGGTATCTACGCATCAAGTGGGTGTCAAGCTGCCCTGCAGTGAGTTGTGTGTGTCGGCGCAGCTGATGCTCGGACGCGTTGACGGACCGTCGGAGCACCTGCTGCATGAAGTTGGGAAAACTGAACTCTGGGGCATCAAATGCAGAGCGTCAACCAATCGTAGGGACTCTTTGTACTGATGTCATTACGCCTTCCATGCGTGGATCGGCAAGCCATTCATTCAAAATGGAGGCTCAACTAATTGTCACTGTCATTTTCGTAAATTGTATGACACACGTCACTAATGCGCCCGACGACAACGTTGTCTGCCTTTATTAATTAACTAAAGCCAAGCCACTCTCTCGACATGATCCGCCATGTTGTAAACAACTAGCAACAGAGAAATCTCAGCGCGCGCGCAGACGTGACGCACCGACGTGGACTACAAAGTGTGCAAGCAGCTGGATTTTAATGTTAAAGGATCAAGTTTGCATCCTGGACGCGCTGACCGGTGTGAACGTCCCATTAAGTAAAGAAAAATGCTAATAAAATATGAACAATTAATTTGATAAATTTATGCGATGATTTCCCCCCCAAAATCAGAACTCACAATAATTCTATGGAAATTGGGAGCATTAAACATGCAGTGATGTCCGACTAGTTAGTCATCATGAAACGTAGAGAGTAGCAAGGAAAGGAGGCAGCAGATCAACTGCTGGGCGTGGTGACAAGACGCCAAGCAGATGTCAAACCCTCTCTGTGTGTCACGTTTTGATAACAATCAAAACTGAAATTCAAAATCTGAAGATATTGTCCAGCATTAGGTGGGAATATTCCACCTTTATGCCCACATCTATCAGACATATTTGAGCTCATGGAACAATTGGTGAGATAAAAGACTTAATGGTTTCACATTTTGCTTGGTTCCCCTTTCCCAGCGACTCAGGCTACGGAAGCTATCTAGGAGCAGCGGCGCAGCTTTTTTATAGTTTTATAAATCTTGCAAACAGGTTAAATGTTTTTAAACACTGAGCAGCTCTGGCCATAAATAATAGAAATTAAAATCTTATTGGTTCTGCTTCCTGTGGATGAAAGAATCTGACTGTATGACGCTGTAATATTTGTCCCCGGTTTACCATTTATATCTCCAGATCGTTCTGTATTAAATAGAGATGGACTGTAGCTTAAAAATAAACCAAATAGTCATAGAATATCACTTAATATCATGAACTAGCCTGTTTTATTGTGCATTAATAAATTTCCTCACGTTTTTAAGACAACCCCAATGTACAGGCGCTGACCTGGGACCAGTTTAACCTCTAAGCTAAATAAAATGCACTGGATGCAAAAGTGATTAAATCAATGGATTGTTCTTCTTTCTGCGAAATAAAAAGGTGAAAACCTAAATGTTTCATATCACAATCTATTATTAGTAAATAACTGAGTCTAAATGAAAGCTGCCACGGTGAAATCATGCAGGCCAGTGATGAATCCTTTCTGTAAATTAACTTATTTAAAGGGGCTATATGCAATTTTCTGAAATTTAAATTCGTGACTGACCCCATGTGGCCAAAAAACGGAACTGCTCTTCCTTTCTGCTCGCTCCCGCAGCGCGCGCTCCTACGCCGGTCGCTCTCAATCTTCGATCTTTTTCGGGCGCTTGTCAGGGGTTTAACTTTTTTAGTCTTATGTGGAGTTACTGTTGGTGTCAGATTGTCCTTGGTCTCTTCTGTGTATTCGCACAATCCATTGCACCGCTTGCGAGTGCTGACTAGCGGTGGTGGCAGAGTGATCTGAAACATTTAACATGAACGCGCTTGACGTCACATCCGCAGACAGCGCGGGAAAATCGGACCGACAGAAAATAGAAAAAATTGGATCCAGGCTTATAGGTGCTCCCACTGTGAGCTGACAAGGAGTCAGGATGATCATCAGGAGATGTTTGAGTCATAAATGGTCAAATAAAAAGGCTATTGTTACGTTTATTTTGGGGACAAAGTTGCACATAGCCTCTTTAAAACCAAAGATACGTTTTCTGATTTTAGGAAAAATTAACCCCGAACACAAGAACTGACAAAAGGCCAGAAAGTGGAATGTGTCGACACGGAGAAACATCTTGGCACAGCGATGGACAGTAAATTGTCATTTGAGTAAAACTGTGAGGCGGTGTGTGAAAAAGGGGAAGTAGAAATGTTATCATCTTGCTCCTCCGTATCTGTCTGACTTCATCCAAATCGATGTTCCCTCAGATCCTCTTCCTCTCACTGTCCCTTCTTTTCCTTTCGCCACGTCTCTATAGGAGCAAGAGCTTTTAGTTTCTCTCCCACCGGACCTTCGAAACACTGACTACGTTTACATGCAGCCAATATTCGGGTTTCTGAAAGATTCGGAATAACCCCGTTTACATGCGTGAGCAGAGAGAGTTACTCCTGTATACATGGAATTTGTAATCAATTGGGATATCCCGATGTAAACGGTACCTCTGTACTTTCTGCCGTCAACAAAAGACATATGTTCATGGTTTTCACCACACTAAGAAACAAACTGGGTTTCCTCCTCGCTCCGAAAGCGTGGTGCTGTGCTGCATCACGCCATGTTTACCTCCACTTCTTGTTTACTTCCGTATAAAAGCACGTGGGTTTTTACGCATACAAGAAGTTCCTCTACCCAAAAGACCAAGATTCCTTGGGAATAGAACATGCGCAGAACACAAATCAATGTTCCTTTTGATGGGGAAATGCAGATTCGTGTTTACGTGACCAAATATTCGGGTTAGAAAAGAGGTACCCCAGGGGTAATATTCAGGTTTTTGTCTGTGTTTACATGGCCGTGCGTAACCGGGTTATTGCTAATATTCCGGGTTTGAACGGCTTATTGGCTGCATGTAAACGCAGCCTGTGACTCCCTTCTTTTGTTTAAATCCAATCTTAAGACTCACCCGCTCAGACTTGCTTTTAATCAATAATCTTAATTGTTCTAATGATTATTTTGTTTGCTTCTATTTCTGATTTATTTCTCTCTTTGAGTGTGTCCTTGGGTGCTTTGAAAGTCGCTTCAAATAAAATTTATTATTATTTTTATTATTGAAACTTTTGTGTTTTAATGTAGCGGGCGACTGTGGCTCAGTAGGTGTAATGGTCGTCTTACAATCGGAGGGTCGTAGGTTCAATTCCAGCTTCCTCCTGTCACATGTTGATGTGCTCCTGGGCAAGGCACCTAACCCTAAGTTGCTTACTGATCTCTGTATCGGTCTATGAACGTGTGAATAGCTGAATGTGACTCTGAGTGGTCAATATGACTAGAAAGCGCTATATACAGTAAGTTCAGTCCATTTACCATCAAACTTTTATTGAATCGGTTTTATCCTCTATAAATGTGATCTTGCTTTTAAATCTGTGGGGGATGGGAATGTGTCATTTTAATACAAAGCGCTTTGGGTTGCAATGTTTGTATGAAAAGAGCTTTATAAATAAAGTTTGATGGATTCATTCGTCTGCTGGGTGTCTTTGTTTGCAAATGTGTCCGTTTTAAAAAGTGTCTGAACCCGAACAGTGAATTGGGTCCAGTAACAAGAGAGCAGCAGCAGAACCCGGACTGTGGATGTAAAAGCAGCACAGAGGCTCTCTGGATCAGGATGAACACAACAAAACGTTTTAGGATCAGTTTAATCCATCATGAATAAGTTTGAGCTCTTATGATTTTATGTAGAAATGTCTGTTTAATACTATGACTCATCGGCTGTAAAGGACATTTACGTGATGTAATTATGAAGCGGACTGATTTCTAAAGTGGCCTCAGCACTAAAAAGGCCTGAAAACCTGTTTTTCGCAACCAGATGGTGATTATCAGGTAACATTACCTGGAGGTTCTGAGCCCATCTGGGTTCTCTAGCTGTTCTCCAACAGTCTGAGCTGATGATGAATATTCCTCCAGTAGTTAGTCGTTCTCTGATGTTCCTGCAGACCCTGAAATATTCAGCTCACACAGCAGAAACCGTCTTTTAACCGGCGATAAACACCGGGAAGCTAACGCTGCTAGCGCCCTGCTTGTTGTTTACTTCCCCCCGGAAGTCCCACACGTTTCAGTGTCACCAGAAACAGACAAGGCGTTTGAGGTTCCGCTTCAAACTACAAATATTTATTTTTGGCCCAATACTTTGTTGTTGTTGTTTGTTTTGACACATAAAATATATTTTCTGCCAGTTGAATTGAGCGACTTTATTACTGACATTAGCATCTGAAGTTAGCAAACTGGAGTCATGTCCCACTAACAATAAAGACACTGGATTTGAAGGAATTTAACCAGACAAAACTCTTAAATATAATGTAAAATACGTATATTAATTATGATATATTAATAGTATATATTTATTAGTAACTACTGTCTACTGTCGCTACATGTTGGTCCAGGAGGCATGGGCGGTTCTAGACAGGGGCCAGTGCCCCCGTAGAACTGATCCTGGCCCCTCTTATGCCTCTCTCTCCCGTACGGGTCTTCCATCGTAGCTGAAAACTGACCCGGAAACACTGGAGATACAGGAAGTAGAGGCTTTTCAAAACTTTCTCGTGATCTCGCAAAATGTTTTTATGTGATCAGCGCTCTGTTTTGTAATTCTCTACACCTCCTGGTGTTCAAAATCACCAAAAGATCAAAGTAGATAAACTGGCCTTGTTATATAAAGCATCTAGTGGCCAAACGCTGCACCGACTAATTATATTGACTATAGAGCACAGTTCTGGTGAAATGATGTTGGGCTGACCAATCACAGACGTGCGCTCTCCGTTGTGTTCGATGGATGATGGCGCTGCGTGTCTCCGCACCGCCACAGACGGAGAATCATAAACTAGGCTTTAGCTGAGCCCCAGGTGACCGAGCCGTTCCCTTCACCTCCCTCTCCCCGTCTGATTGGGTGTGATGCCACGGTGCCTCCCCCTTTCTTGGTGTCTTGGATTCCCGCCTGCTGTGGATTACCTCCAGGTTAATACTCTCCTCTCCATCATTTTATCTTCAACACTCCAGATAAACTAGAACACACACCTGCTCCACACACACATAATCCAGAAGGTTAAAGGTCATAGAAACACAGGTTCATATTATATTAATGCAGCCTTTCTAATCTGATGCATCGTGAGCTCATAGAGTCTGAGACCCGTCTGTTGATGAACATTAATATAATTTAGTGCTTCATTAATCCACACCACAACACCCAGACTGGTAATGACTTTTAATATTTGTCACTGATTAAATACAGAGAAATGTGTCCTTTTATTGTCTCACATCAGGCATCATTTCAATACAATCTGTGAAAAATCAGATGAAGCTAAATATTTATTGTGACAGTTTATTACAGTTCATCACGCAGAAACCATCCCATAATCAGCCATTAATCTCTGAGGTCGTTTTTCGCCCTCCTGACAGAAACTGAGAAAGTGCTGAAAAGAACAACAAAAACAACAAACTTTCATATTTCCCATCCTCCCAGTAGTCATACTCTGATAAAGCTAGACGCCCCCAGAATAATAAAACTGAAGCTGAGACTGAAAATCCTCCAGAGATGAAACAGTTGTTGTAGAACACAGTAGAACACAGCAGGGTTCCACGTCTGAGTCAGAAAACTGGGACCAAATGTGAAAAACAAAGAAAGAAGGAAATCATTTGACAGCAACAGTTTGAACTTTGCCTTCTAGACAAACGTCCCACTGTTGTGTTCAGATCCGTTTATTCAGGTCGACCCGGAAAGTTCGGTTCCTTTTCTCAGCTGTCTCCTGAAGAGACAAACGTTCTGTTCAGACCTGTTAACTTTGTTTTCTCTCAGTGTTTTTCTCTCCATAGAAGATATACCTGGTCTGGTATCCTGCTTGGCTGCAATGCCCTGTTGGACGGGGGGCATCGACTGGGATGATCCTCCCAGTAACTGAACATCCACTGTGTCCTGTCATCAACTTTTTACTTTCCTTATGAGCCTGTTTCAAAGGACACACCATGGAGGCATATCAGGGTAATACTGCCGGCACAGTGTGTCCTTTGAATGCGCCATGGCGGCATAGCGTGGCCGAAATATTGTGGCATTCGTTCCGGTGTTATGCAGAGAAATGCATGCCTGGCCAAAATTGCATCCCCTGCTGCGGGAACGCGCATCGTTCAAAACTACCTGATAACGAAAACGGATTAAAATATCAGCTTTTAAATATATTCGTAATATTACCATGTTTCTTATGCATGTCCTGAAGATGTACTGTTTTATGGCAGATAAATCTAAAAAAAGGACGACTTTGACGCTTTTTATCTGAATACCTTAAACCTGCTGTTTATGGGTCACATTCTCTGATTTTTCTACCAACAGTGTGATAGTTTAAGCCTTTTATAACATCTAAACTTTTTAAACTAGCAATTAAAGGCTGATATTGGTGCAAACAGGACACAATGTACATAAAACGTTCCATCTGCTGTTAATGGCAGAGTGCACAATTTTGTTATCGGTTGGTCTAAAAACTCTTAATGAATAGCCTACATAAATTATGTAGAATACACCCTATGCCCCCTAATATTATGGAGGACAAGAAAATCATTCGGGGGGGGTTAGTACCTGGGAATTTTGTTTTTATGAAGTTCGTTATTTTAATTATCAACAATGTACAAAAAACTCCTCCCTGGTTGTTTGTGTATACCCCTCTTCAAAAACTCTTAAATAGAGCCCAAATATTCAACTTTCCCTATAGTGTACCATCTCCTTTAACCCTAAAATAGATGGCACAGGTTTGAAGATCACACCAGCAGCCTAAAGAACAAGCATTGTTTTATAAAAAAAGATTTATGCCACACATGAATCTCTAAAATAGCTGGGCATGTTTTGGCAATGGAGATTTGAAGTTTGCCACAGTATGCACCTCCTCTCCTTTGGATCCAACAATTGTCCTATAGAGCTGGAATTCACACCAGTGGCTCATAAAGAAAGTGGATTTACATAGCATCAATCATAACTTGCTTATTCTTTGATATAGCAGGGGATGCATTTTTCAACAGGGCAAATTATGAGGTTGCCGAAAAATACCTCCCCCTCTCTTTTTAACCCAAAAATTGCCCTACAGACCTGGAATTCACACCAGTAGCTCATAAAGCATGTGGAATTATAAAGAAAATCTTACATCATTCATAACTTCCTTATTCTTTGAAATAGCATGGGATGCATTTTTAGGCAGGGCAAACTCTGAGGTTGCCGAAAAATGCATCTCATGCTATATCCAATAATATGACTGCTATGAATAATTTACCATATTTTAATCTGTTATTTTTTATTTTATTTTTTTATCCCACGTTTTTTTCCCCATTATTAATCACCCAGTGCTTCTACCTAGTTCTAGCCTGGGGTTCCTCTCTCCCTCTGCCAGCCCCGGGAGGGCCCCGCACCGAAACTCAAGCCTCCTTCATGCTTGGGGAGTGAGCAGGCCCTTCTTTTCACCTGATGGGGCGGGGTTTCCCCGGCTGGACGTAGCGCATGGAAGGATCACGTTATTCCAGCCAGATCCTCCCCATCCCTTCAGGCGCCCCGGCTGGCCAGGAGGAGGCAGTATATAGTCCCAGGACTAGTGCATGTTTTTGTGGGAGTGGCTCACATTAGCTGCTCAAGGGAACACGGGGAGAACGTGCAAACTCCACACAGAAAGGCCCTTTCGCCAACCCCACCCAGGGTGTGGGTGCTGATGATGCGGGGGAACAGACACACCCTCAGCGTCCCCGGCAATAATTGAACCCGGGACCTTCTAGCTGTGAGGTGAGCTGCGCTACCAGCTGCGCCACCGTGCTCCCGTTATCAGGGAGTTTTGAACGATGTGCATTCCCGCGGCAGGGGATGCAATTATCGGCAGGCATGCATTTATCGGCATAACACCGGCAAGCTTGATAGTAATATTACCACATAGTTGCCGCAACGTTGGACCTCTGGATGAAGATCATGCCTTGGCGTGATGCACAGCGCCTTCAAGTAGGATGAAAGACAAGTTAAAAGAAATAAAACAAATTTCACGAAGCAGAAATCGTGCTAGACACTTTTGTTCGTCATTATGACCGACGGAGTTTAAGTCCAATCATAAGTTTTTAACCGTCAATCTTTAAAATAACATATTTAATATTTCTTTGAACTAATATTAAATACAAACAAGCTGAACAGAGAACTACATCACCCCCTCTTTATCCCACCATGGCATAATCTTTTATGGAAAACATCTGATCGCGCCTCCTTGTCGCCATGGTTGGCCACTTATGATTAACCAAAAGGCTACTGATGGCGGCGTTGTCTTTTGAAACAGGTTATAGAAAGTTCTCTTATATCAGATCTTCTGTTCCTTCTGTGTTTCTGCTCTGTCTTCTCAAACCCCCAGACGGTCGTGGCAGATGGCCGCTCCTACTGAGCCTGGTTCTGTTGGAGGTTTCTTCCTGTTAAAGGGGAGTTTTTCCTCTCCACCGTCGCTACATGCTTGCTCAGTATGAGGGATTGCTGTAGGATTGCTGTGGTTGGAAAGTCTGCATCAACGGGGCCCAACCTCACGCCAATGACTGACGCAATCTGCTGGGATTCCTTAAATAGGAAACTTTTAACTGATTGGAATGTTTGTATAAATGTATTGAAATGACTTCTTGTTAAGCGAGATGAAATATCTGTTGTGAATCGGCGCTATAGAAATAAACTGAATTGAATTTTTGATGATTCTCCCACATAAACTGAAAGCAGAAGATAAAAGATCAGCAACATGCTTCTTAACCAACTTCCTAAAAAAAATCGCAGGTCAACTGAGCTGCTTTAATTCTAGAATTGCGCTGCTCTGGGTGGCTGCATGTTGGAGTGGCTCTGTCGGTTACATATTAAGTTATGTTTTTTTTGTACATTGGTTCCTCTTTTTTCTTAAAGAAGATTGCATTTTTTTACCTGTATACTTTCTAGTTTTTGGTGCTGTGAAGCTGGAAGGATTTTTGCTGTAAATTTTTCCCTTTTTAACAATTTGTTATGATGCGTAACCATGGCAACAATGTGGTTTACAGCCGGGAGCAGCTGATTAACATCGCAAAAGCTGAAATAATACCTCAACTGAAGCCACAAATCCCTGATGAGTTGATAAGGAGGAGACGTGGATGCAGAGCAGGAGCGAAAAGGAGACAGAGAAAGAGGAAGTTCAAGCCATCTCTTCCATCGATCATAATGGGCAACGTAAGATCACTGGCTAACAAGATGGATGAACTCCAAGCCCTTACAAGGACTCAGCCAGAGTACCGTGAATGCAGTGTTATGTGTTTTACTGAGACGTGGCTGCTGGATCATATCCCCGATTCCGTCTGTCTGCCAGGCTTCCTGACTGTACGAGCAGACAGAGATCTGAAGACGAGCAGGAAAAGAAAAGGAGGTGGAGTAGCAGTGCTTGTAAACAACAGATGGTGTCATCCAGGACATGTTACTGTGAAGAGTCGTCTCTGCAGCCCAGATATTGAACTCTTAGCAGTGAGTTTTCGTCCATATTATTTACCAAGAGAGTTCACCAGTGTAATTTTGGCAGTTGTTTACATTCCACCTTCAGCCGTTGCCGACAATGCATGTGATGTCATCAGTTCCATTGTTGCTAAGCTACAGACACAGCACCCTAATGCATTTGTGGCAATATCTGGTGATTTTAATCATGCCTCGCTCTCTACTACTCTTCCAACATTTCAACAGTTTGTCAGCTGCTCTACAAGAGAAAATAGGACCTTGGATTTGTTTTATGCAAATGTAAAGGATTCATACACGTCCAAACCAAGACCTCCTCTGGGACAATCAGATCACAATCTTGTTTTTCTATGTTCAGAATATAAACCCCTTGTTCAGAGGCAACCTGTGACAAAACGAACTGTGAGAAAATGGTCACAGGAAGCTGAAGAAGTCCTGCAGGGTTGTTTTGCGACCACAGACTGGATGACTCTTTGCCAAGCACATGGAGAGGACATCAATGCCATGACTGAGTGTGTGACTGACTATATAAACTTCTGTGTGGACAACATCATCCCCACCAGAACAGTGAGATGCTTCCCTAATAACAAACCCTGGATCACCAGTGACCTGAAGGAACTGCTAAACAAGAAAAAAAGAGCCTTCAGGGAGGGAGACAGGGAATTACTGAGGAGTATACAGAAGCAACTTAAGGTCAAGATCAGAGACAGCAAGGAGGCATACAGGAAGAAGCTGGAGAACAAACTAGAGAGGAACAATATCCGAGATGTCTGGTCAGGAATGAGAAAGATCACAGGTTTTAAGGACAGGAAGGATTGGATAGATGGAAGTCTGGACAGAGCCAATGAACTGAACATATTCTTCAACAGGTTCAGTTCAGGAACTAGCTCAGCATCCACCTCTCCTGTTCCCAGCCAAACAGACATCCCACTCTCCTCTGATCAACAGTTTCCCTGTTACACCTCGGATGTTTTATCCTTCACCTCAGCCATGGACTCTTCTGATTCCACAAGTTTGACTTCAACAAAGTCAGGAGGTGCTGCTACCCCCTTTGCCTCCCCCTCCCACTTGTCTGTCTCCAAAAGTCAGGTGAAGAGGCAGCTGGAGAAACTGAACCGGAATAAGGCTGCAGGTCCAGATGGTGTCGGCCCCAGAGTCCTGAAGGCTGTGCAGAGCAGCTCTGTGGGATTCTGCAGCACATCTTCAACCTTAGCCTAACTCAGGAGAAGGTTCCAGTGTTGTGGAAGACATCCTGCCTTGTTCCAGTACCAAAGAGAACTCACCCATCAGTCATCAATGGCTATAGACCTGTTGCCCTGACATCCCACATCATGAAGGTCCTGGAGAGACTCCTGTTGGCCCCCCTGAGTAAGCAAACAAGAACATATCAGGACCCACTGCAGTTTGCTTATTGCTGTGGAGTTGGAGTTGAAGATGCCATCATCCACCTACTTCAACCAACCCACTGTCATCTGGACAAAGCAGGCAGCACTGTGAGGATCATGTTCTTTGATTTCTCTAGTGCATTTAACACAATTCAGCCTGATTTGCTTTGTCAGAAACTCCTGAAGACACAGGTGGAGCCCTCAACAATTGCCTGGATCAATGACTACCTGACAAACAGACCACAGTTTGTGAGACTGAAGAATTGTGTGTCAAACCAGGTGGTCAGTAGCACAGGAGCACCACAGGGGACCGTACTCTCACCATTCCTTTTCACTCTGTACACCTCAGACTTCCAGTACAAATCAGAGACGTGTCACCTGCAGAAATACTCAGATGACTCTGCAATTGTCGGGTGTATCAGAGATGGACAAGAAGCTGAATACAGAGAGCTGGTGGACCGCTTTGTGACATGGTGTGGAAACAATCGTCTCACCTTGAATGTGAACAAAACAAAGGAGATCATTGTAGATTTCAGAAGAAACAGGGATAAGTCAAACACTGTTTCCATCATGGGAGAAGAAGTGGAGGTGGTTGAGGAATATAAATACCTCGGAGTTCACCTTGACAACAGACTGGACTGGAGGCGCAACAGTGAAGCCGTCTACAAGAAGGGACAGAGCAGACTGTACTTCTGGAGGAAGCTTAGGTCCTTCAAGGTTTGCAGCAAGATGCTGCAAATCTTCTACAAGTCTGTTGTGGAGAGTGTAATCTCTTCAGCCGTCATCTGTTGGGGTAGCAGCATCAGAGCCAGGGATTTAAAAAGGCTAAACAACCTGATAAAGAAGGCTGGTTCTGTTCTTGGGACAACTGTGGAAAATCTGGAGATGATAATGCAAAGAAGGATTCTTCATAAAATCAAAAAAATTATGGACAACCCTGAGCATTCTCTTTATGAGACAGTCATACAACAACAGAGCGTCTTCAGTCGGAGGCTTCTTCAGTTTCACTGCAATACAGACCGCTACAGGAAATCCTTCCTGCCCACAGCCATTATCATCTACAACAACTCCTTAAAGAATTAATTATATGAGCTATACCAACACTTAATTTCCCTCTGGGATCAATAAAGTATTTTTGAATTTGAATTTGAATTGAATTTAAGGTTTCCTACCACAAGGGACACGGTTACAATCATGACTGATTACAGCAGCCAGTTATTCCTCTGTCCAAAAATATCATTAGCATTTATGACATGTGATGTCATAATCCATTTAAAAATTATTACATATTCAATAGTAATGAATTTTTATTCATTTTAATTTACATTCAGTCCGAACGAACTGAACAGAGAATCCAGATCGTTCCATCACATCAACCAGATGAATACATGTAACTTTTTTTTCCCTCCACAGTGTAGAAATCCACCGCCTGTGGCCCCAGAATTTGAATATAAGCAATAAATTAAACGATCACACTTAAAATACGAAAAGTTCACTTGTTGTGGCCTGATAACTTCCTCCTGGTCCGCCCGCTTGTACCTGATCAAATGTTTCAGGTGAGACTTCTGCAGAGGTTGAAGAAGGATGACTCCTCACGGGGGTTTTAAAGGGATAGTTGGCATTTTTAGACATGAAGTTGTATCCCATCCTCAACATCGGCATAGTGCATACACACCGACCCATATCTGTGGTCACCTCCTGGTCGGAGCTCTGGCCGTTAGAAGTCTTTCTAGAAAGTAGTCCCGGCTAGTATCGGGGGCCAACAAACTGCTGTTTTGCTTCAGAAAACTATATACGTTTGAAAACATGATTCATTTGCATCACAAAAAAAAGGGTCAAAAGTCGCAACTCACTATTAGTCGGCACTATTTTCTCTCCATTCCAATCAATCCGCGCTGCGGCCAGCATCAACTCTAGCGCTCCTCCTGTCAGCTGTTCATAGCGCTGACACAGAAGGCAGTATTTGGATAGTTCATAATGTAGCCCATTTGGTGTATAATCAGTAATAATAATGAATGCTGTCAAATATTGCATAGCCTACTGATCAATACAAAGTTAAGTTGCCTACTTCTGATATCAAAAATTGCTCAACATGAGATCGTCCACATTTACTCTGCAGACATCTGACCATCAAGTCCAGCCGACCTGGGTCTCTTTTTCCAGCATTCAGCAATGTGGGGAAAACGTCATCTATTTGTAATGCAGACAGACGCTCCGCTGCCCTCGCTGTCAATCGAGAGGTTTTGCATCTGTGGTGTGATAAGTTCCCGTTCGTGGCAGCAATAGCTTTCCACCTCTGTAGGCATAATTTGACAAGTCGAACAAGTGCGCCACCGTTTGTCAATCACCCGATCCACAGCTGTGTGCTCAGCTTCAGCTTGGAGCACTTCTATGTCCACTCGCTCTCTCTCTGCCCATTCCAGCTCCATCTGCTGAAGTTCGGCATCCGAATACTCCAGCTGACGGGAGGAGCGCAACAGTTGATGCTGGCCGCAGCGCGGATTGATTGGAATGGAAAGAAAATACTCCAGAGTATTTTGGCCGGCGTTTTATTTTGTGATGCAAATGAATCATGTTTTCAATTACATATAGTTTTCTGAAGCAAAACGGCACAATTTGTTGGCCTCCGAAACTAACCGGCAGTACTTTCTAGAAAGACTTCTAACGGCCAGAGCTCCGACCAGGAGGTGACCACAGATATGGGTCGGTGTGTATGCACTATGCTGATGGTGAGGATGGGATACAACTTCATGTCTAAAAATGCAAACTATTTACCTTTATTACTACTTATTTATTTACCTTTAATGTTCAGGAAGCTGAATCCGCGCTCTGCTGCCACACTGGAGAGCCTTTTCTCTTTTGATTGATTCAGTTACCTGAACTCGGTGCATAAAGTTGAAAATATCTGCGAGTTTACACCAAGTGGTCAGGGGTGGGAATTGCAATCTGTCAAAATGACGGATGACGTCCTGATTTTTCCGGAACCGTTCTAAAAGACCCCTGCTCCGACCACACAACTGTTCAGTTTTACAGTGAGTCCTGTTGCCGTCATGTGGAAAGCTGCTGTCCAGGGTCTTTGATCCTGAATATTTTACTGTTCTCTGAAATGTTGACTGGAAACTGATGTGCGGTTTTTAATCTGTGACCAAGAAACTTAATCCATTTCTCTCTCACTGCAGATGGTTTTGGTAAAGTTTAAAAGCTAAAAATATCATTCTTCTTAGCACTGCAACCTGCTACAGCACACAGGTGTTGATCCGCCATCTTCTTCTCTACTCCTCAGAACCTGAGTGGGCGGGGCTGAGCAGGGCAAGAGGAGGAGCTTGTAGCCCCGCCCAGTGGGGGTTGCTACGTCACAAACACTGTATTGCTGATCTACTGGATGTCAGCAGCCCAGGGCGGAACTAATGTTGCTCGTTGCACCCGGAGCGCTTTGCTGACGGACCCGGCTAGTGCATAATTAACACCCGCGGTAATTTTGAATGTGAAAGGTGTTTGCATTCCTGCTATCTGCTTGTTATCGGCACCCACAAGCAAAAAGTGAGGAGGCAGCCGGTAAGAGACATGACCATTGTTTGAATAATGTTAGGCTGCAGTGGACTTTAATATGGACTCTGCTCATGTTAGTTTAAGCTCCTGGACTTTTAAATGTTTGCACTAAGGTGTGTGAGGGCGGGGCTTCTACGGTGGATGTGTATATATATTGAGGCTTTTTGTAAATATTGGGTTTTGTTTATGTGGGAATGTTATGGAATGTATGTAAATTTAAATGAATTAAGATAACCTCTTTGCATTTATTCCTTTTGTAAGTAGTTTTAAGGTAGAGATTACTGGGTGTTTATTTTCCACTATAAGTTGTTGAATATTAATTCTGGCATTTGGGTTTGTTCTCCCAAGGTTTTTTACCTGACTGTCAACCGAACCATTGAATCTCAAATAAAGAAAGAAAAAGGATTTTGAGGCTCTGTCTGAGTAAATCCAGGTTACACCCCTCACATCATTAGCAAAAACCACTTGACAGTAAAAAAGCGGCTGGAAAACCATTAGAAAGTCAAAACTCCAGCTCAAAGATAAAAGCTCAAGTCACTCTGGCGAGTTCCTGCTGCGACTGCTGAAGGAGGAGCAGCTGCTCTCTGTCTCTCTCCAGATCCGTTCACTTTCTTTTCTTTTCTGTTTGCTTTTCTTTTCTTATTTTCTTTTCTTAACTTTTTCTTAGTTACTTTATCTACCCAGCCCCTGGAGTTACTGTATTGGACCGGATCTCTTCCTGGATTACTTTTTTATGGACTTATCAACATGGCTTTTTGCTCAGCTGAGGATTTTGAAAAACTGCTCCACAGAATTGACCGCATTGAAACAAAGCTACGTCGTCTGGAAATTATTTTTGATCTCCACTCTGATTATGGACAAAATGACACAACTTTACCGTTGAATACAAACAGGGAACAGCCTATCAGCCCGGTGTTACATCGGTCTAACCGTGTCACAGAGACTCCCTACAGGCGTCTGAGCGGCAGAACTCCGCACTATAATGAAGACTGGCCAGCATTAAAACGCACGGAATCATCAACCCCAGCCTGTTCTCCGAGGAAGAAAAAGCAAAAGAAACTCCGGCACAGAGAAACCTCTGAACCCAGACTTGCCGCTTCTGCTAAAAGTAAACAAAAGAGGTTTCAGCCAAAAACAAGAGATAATTCTCCACCTGGAATCCCGCTGAAAAACAGATTCGCAGGCTTGAGTTCCCTGAAAGATGACGCAGCCTCCGGGACCAGTCAAAGCCACCAGGAGAAACCCAGCCGCATCAAACGGACACATAACAAAGTAAGAGCCCCCCCAGCAAAGACTCATAAAATCATACAAGATCAAGATCAATTAATGGATTTGAGGCTTTTTGTAACAAGAACACCAGAGTTTATAACTGCTACAAAAATACAGTGAGATAAATATCAGAAAAAATCCCTAAAATCTTGGACCAACATCCTGCTTTGGAAAAGCTCGTCATTCACGCTGGATCAGCAGATATCACGATGAGACAATCAGAGATTCTGAAGAGAGACTTTTATTAATAATTTCAAAGTATTTGGAAGTGCTAATCATCTGTTTAAAGCAGGCCAACGTTATCTTAACAAGGCCGGAGTAAGGCTGTTAGCAGCAAACATTTTTTCTTATCAAAATCAGAAAGCAAAACACTTGCTCCCAAAAGCTGACCTTGAGGCGCCCATGGATATCAGAGAACAAAAACAGCAAGTCTGGATGACACCACAGGACCGAACAGATAAACAACCATCAGAGATTAAGTCTTCATCTTCCTGTGACTCAGCCACATCAGATGAGTCTCCATTTAGAAACTTTACAGACAGACTGAATGAGCAAATAAAATTTCGGACACAATTAACACCTAAACTTGGACTACACCAAACACCTGGGACTAGTGTCAATAAGTCTGGGAGCTTCCCCCCACTGATTATTACAGATATTTGATATTTGAGGGAACCGGGCAATAAATCCACCCCTACCGTCTCCCAGAATTCGCCCGGCATCCCTGAGGCTATATCAGTGATTATCAGCAGCAGGAAACATAAACCGTTAACCACACGCTCTCATATTAAACAAAATCTCAAACTGATAACCTATCACAAGGTTCAGCTGCCCATCATCACAATACTTAAGTTAGCTTTATTAAACATTAGATCTCTATCCGGGAAGTCTTTTCTTATCAATGACTTCATCACTGAGCATTATTTACATGCCCTTTTTTTATCAGAAACTTGGCTAGATGAAAATAACGAAACAACTTCATTAATAAAATCTAGTCCTCCAAATTACAATTTCTTAAGCGAGAACAGAAAACACAGACGAGGTGGAGGTGTAGCCACCATCTTTCACAACTCAATGAACTTTAAAAAGGTAACTCTGGGCACATTTGATTCTTTTGAATACCTAGCCACCCAGATAAACGAGCCTAACAAAGCTTTATTTCTAAGTTTATATAAACCACCTAAACTTAACTCTAACTTCTTTAATGATTTCAATGACCTTCTTTCTTTAATATGTATCGACTATGACCAACTAATCATTGTGGGGGATTTTAACATCCATACCGACAACCACCAGGATTGACAAGCAAAAACGTTAGATGATACTCTCCACAACTTCGGCCTGACCCAGCATGTCAAACAACCAACACACAATAAAGGACACACTCTGGACTTAATTATCAGCAAAGGTTTAAATATTTCCAACATCTCTGTAATTAATATTGCGTTATCTGACCATTTCTGTATTTTCTTTGAAAGTACCATCTCTGCTAAATTATCCAGCCACAGTAAGACCACTATAAAAAAGCACTTTCTAGGGGACAGTTCAGTAGAAGCCCTTTAAACGTATTTACCCTTCCACCACATCCCCCTCATCTCCCAACTCAAACTCAGTAAATAAGTTGTTAGATAATTTCCTTGCGAAAACCTCAGACATCATGGATTCCATTGCTCCAACTAAAGTGAAAGTAGTCTCAGGTAGAAAAAAGTCTCCGTGGACAAGTAATCCACTGGTACGTAGTGAAAAAAGAGAGTGTCAACGAGCCGAGAGAAAATGGCGGAAAACTCGACTCCAAGTTCATTGTGAGATCTACAAAGAGAGACTAAATAGATATCAGCTAACTATAAAAGATGCTAGGGAATCGTTCTTTTCTGAAATCATCAACAGAAACATTAATAATGCACGGACTCCATTTGCAACAGTGGAAAGACTAACTAATCCTTTAGTGACAGTAGCCCCAGAACTAAATTCTACCAGGGCCTGCAATGAATTTGCCAGCTTTTTCACTGAAAAGATTCTAACAATTAGACGGTCAATCTCTACTTCAATATTGAACCCACAACCAGTGCCATCCCCAATCAACAACAATGTAGATAAAATGTCTGAATTCCACGAATTAAACCAGAACAGCCTTGAAAAAAATCATTATCCAATTAAGCTCCTCCTCCTGCTATCTTGATATCCTACCCACAGCTTTTCTAAAGAAAGTTCTTCCTGTTATTGGTTCTGATCTTGTTCAAATAGTGAACTCATCACTACTATCAGGTGTCTTCCCTCTGGCTTTAAAAACAGCAGTTATTAAACCACTGCTAAAGAAGAAAAATCTGGACAACACGTTAATGCAGAACTACAGGCCAATCTCTAATCTTCCATTCATCAGTAAGATTATTGAAAAAGCTGTTTCAGCATTTAAATAGCTTCATAACAATGACAAACCGTTTTGATGTTTTTCAGTCTGGTTTCCGCGCTCACTACAGCACCGAGACTGTCCTCGTCAAAGTATTCAATGACATCCGGTAAATACAGACTGTGGTAGAACCACAGTGCTGGTTCTGTTGGACCTCAGTTTAGCATTTGACACTGTTGATCATGATATTTTATTGAAACGACTGGAGAGCTGGGTCGGACACTCTGGTACTGTACTTGGCTGGTTCGAGTCTTACCTAAAGAACAGGGACTTCTATGTTTCAATAGGAAACTTTTCATCAGAACGAACAGAAATCACATGTGGGGTGCCCCAGGGCTCCATCCTGGGGCCCCTCTTATTTAATATCTACATGCTCCCACTAGGCAAGATTATAGCAACCAATAACATTAGCTACCATAACTACGCGGATGACACTCAGCTCTACATTACAATGTCACCAGGTGACTCTGAACCCATTCAAACCCTAAATCAATGGATTGACCAAATAAATGGATGGATGTGCCATAACTTTCTCCAGCTGAATAGAAACAAAACTGAAGTGATTATTTTTGGACCCAAGGAGGAACGATCAAGAGTCAGCACACAGCTTCAATTAATACAGCTAGAAACTACTGATCAGGCTCGAAACCTAGTTGTAGTAATGGACTCAGACCTGAACCTCCAGGGTCACATAAAGGCAATAACAAGGTCAGCGTTCTATCACCTGAAGAACATCTCTAGGATTAAAGGACTGATTTTGCAACACGACCTAGAAAAACTCATCCATGCGTTTATCTTTAGTCGGATTGATTACTGCAACAGCATCTTCACAGGTCTGCCTAAAAAGTAAATCAGACAACTGCAGCTGATCCAGAACGCTGCCGCTCGCGTCCTCACTAGAACCAGGAAAGTAGAGCACATCACCCCAGTTCTAAAGTCCTTACACTGGCTCCCTGTAGCTCAGAGAATAGACTTCAAAATACTTTTACTAGTTTATAAATCATTACATGGCTTAGCACCAAAATATGTTGAAGACCTGTTGTCACGGTACCAACCACCAAGACCACTCAGGTCCTCCAACTCTAGCCTACTAAACATCCCTAGAATCAGAACTAAACATGGAGAAGCAGCTTTCAGTTTTTATGCTCCCCTTATCTGGAACAGACTTCCTGACGAGTGTAGAGCTGCTGAAACTCTGAACTGCTTTAAATCGAGACTAAAAACCCATCTGTTTAGAATTGCCTTCGAGTAAATGCTTGATGTCATATGTATGAAATGTGTTCATGCTCTCTTGCTTTTTTTAAAATCTTTCTCTTGCTTTATTGTGTATCATGTGTAATGTGTGTTTCTTTTATGTGTTTTAAAAAAAATCACCAAATCATGTAAAGCACCTTGAATTACCCTGCTGTTGAAAGTGTGCTATACAAATAAAATTGCCTTGCCTTCTACCTGAAGCGCCAGTCGTGATTTTTTGGAATGGTGGAAGTGGGACAGTATTGGTGCAGACTATGAGCCTAAGTGTGGGGGCTGCCGTTGCGGAAAGTGCCAGCCTCAGAGGAGCGAGAGCTGGAGCAGGTGAGGAGTGGGTTGACTTATATAACTGGAGACCATCACTGCGAAAAGCCCCATTGGCACGCAAAGTATCCCTGGGTTGAGGATCCTGCAACATTGCCTGATAATCGGAGAGCCGTGGAGGCAACATTCCTGAGGACCAAGCGGCAGTTGTCCAGGGAACCTGAGTGGAAGGAGGCTTACGGGGCCCAAGTGCATGATATGGTCAAGCGGGGAGCTGCCGTTATGCTGTCAAGAGAGGTGTTGAAGAGTTGGACTAGGCCTGTATGGTATATCAGCCATCTTATTGCGCCGAATCCTTATTTAGTCCACTTATTTACCCCCTGTAACTAATCTTACAGGGGGTAAGATTAGTTTGGAATAGCAGTCAAAGGTTCAAGGGCCAAAGCCTGAATGATCTGCTCATTAAGGGCCCTGATGTGCTGAACAACATACGTGCTGTCCTCCTACGGTTTCGACTAGGTACTTTCGCTGCTCTGGGGGACATCCGGAAAATGTATAATTCTGTCTGGCTCGAGGACTGTGAGATGCATCTCCACCGCTTTCTCTGGAGAGACTCTGAGGATGAGGAGACAGGTGAATACGCAATAACCAGAGTCAATATTGGCGATAAACCTGCAGGCTGCATCGCTCAGGTTGCTATGCAGGAGACTGCAAATCTGTCAAAATTATCTCATCTTGTGGAAGAGCGGCGCGTGCTGGAGGAGGATACATATGTGGATGACATACTTACCTCATGTAACAACCAGGATCAGCTAAAGCTCATAACAGCCAACATTGAGCAAATCTTGAGAGCGGGTGGATTTCAGCTAAAGCCGTGGGTCTTCTCCGGTCAAAGTGAGAGGGGGCCTGAGGACCCAAAGAGAGTCGGTGCTACAGCCTTTGTCCTCCCCAATCAGCTTTCGGATGAAGACCATAAGGCACTCGGTATGGGCTACACCCCAGCCGATGATGGGCTCCACCTCATGGTCTCTGTAAACTTTTCAAAGAGACGGAGGAAAATGAGGCTGGGAAAGGACTTATCAAGACAGGAGGTGAGGCAACAAGTACCAAATCCACTTACCCGAAGGGAGCTCCTGAGTTAGATCTCTGGGTTGTACGACCCCCTTGGGCTTGCTACCCCCATTAAGCAAAGGGGAGCGATCCTTGTGAGGAGAGCCTTCCAGGAAGCGAAGGCGAAATTCAACCAAGAAGAGAACACATGGGATATTGCATTGTCTCACGAGCTTCGGGAGGATGCCATTTGCTCACTGGAGAATTATACTGAGATTGGCAAACTAACATTCCCCCGAGCATTAACGCCTCCGGAGGCAGCGGCTGAACCCTGTGGTATCACGTTTTCTGACGGCAGTGAGCACTCTTATGGGGGGGTTTTATATCTAAGGTGGACTTGCCACCATGATGTGGTTGTTCGGCTGGTCGAGTCCAAAGCCAAGTTGACTCCACTGGACCACAAAGGACATGCTGTCAAGGCAGAAATCTGTGGAGCGGTTTATGCTGCCCGATTGAAAAAATACTTCCAAAAATGCTGCAGGGTTCATGTGGAGAGGTGGTACCATCTTGTGGATAGCCAGACTGTTCTGGGCGCAGTCCAGCGAGAAAGTAATGGGTATCAAACCTTCTTTGCAAGTAGGATTGGGGAAATCCAGAATAGTACCAGTATCCGGGATTGGTGGTGGGTTCCGGGGTTACTAAACATAGCGGACATCACTTCAAGAGGCGCTGGACCTGAGGAGTTGGATCTGGGCTCCGAGTGGCAGGCTGGGCCCAGGTTCCTCTACCTTCCCATCAGAGAGTGGTCAGTGAAATCTGCAAAAGACGTTGCTGCTGCAGCGAGAGATGCTATTATTAAGCTTCAAAAGAAGGCCTTCGTAGCTGCACTTACCCGTGCTGGTGCAAAAACGGTGGCGGATCCGAACTCAGGCCATGCCCAGTTGGACCTGCATAGGCCCCCCTCTGGATGTATTGAAGAGCTTGTGGACGTCAAGAGATTTAGTGACCTGTGGAAGCTGTTGAGGACTGTCACTCTTGTTTGGAGAGTAGCAAAAAGGTTCCTCCAGGCCAAGGCCAGAGAAAGGCCTGAGTGGGAGGCAGTCTAGTCGTCCGGAGTCCCCACACATCTGGAGCGGGAGGACGCCTTTCGTGACTTGTGCCTAGCAGCCCAAAAAGGGGTGGTCTTTCCTAACTCTGTCATGGATAGGCTTGTGGTATACAAGGATGGAGCTAGTGGGCTGTTGATGTGTGGAGGCTGAATTCAGCACTTTAAGGGAGGGCAAGGCGGAGTCCCACTCCTACCACAAGATTCTTGGCTGGGAGTTCTCTTGGCACGTCAGAGTCATCATGAGGGGCATGAAGGTGCCGCTGGAACACTGCTAAAAACGAGGAGAAGAGCATGGATTGTGCAAGGCCGAAGACTTGCTCAGAAATGTGTCAACCAGTGCATTATCTGCAGGAAGGCAAGGGCACGAGTATGTCAGCAAGTGATGGGGGACTTACCCATTGAAAGGAAGAGGCCTGCTGCGCCCTTCCAGTTCACAGCCGTTGACAAGTTTGGACCGTACTCTGTCAAGGATGATGTCAGGAGGAGGGTGACTATGAAGGCGTGGGGAGTCGTGTTTAGTTGTATGGCCAGCAGAGCTCTCCATATAGAGTTGGTCAGCAGCATGTCTACTGAAAGTTTCCTCATGGCCTACCAAAGGTTCTCCGCTCTAAGACGGCATCCTCAGTATGGTATGGTCTGCTATGGTATGGTCTGATCCTGGGACCAACTTTGTTGGTGCAAAGCCAGTGCTCGAAGACCTTCACAAATTCCTTAAGGAGCAAAACACTGCAGGTCTGGAGGAGTATGCAGAAAAAAACGGAACTGGATGGACTTAGAAAGTGCTTCCTGCGGATTCTCCACATCGAAATGGGGCAGCTGAAGCGGCGGTGCGGGCTGCAAAGAAGGCCCTCCAAAGCCTGGGCACCGTTGTCAACCTCACGTTTAGTGAATTCCTTACTGCTCTTCAATCGGCAGCTAACCTGGTGAATGAGCGGCCCATTGACGCAAGGGTTCAGAGCCAGGAGGAAAGAATTCGGTATGTGACACCGAAATCTCTACTGATGGGCCGAGGTGGATGGAGATTTCAGGGCCTTCAGTTTCGAAAATTATCCATATAAAAGGCTTCAGGAAATGCAGACTCAGGTCAACAGGTTCTGGAGGTCTTGGTGCCAGCTTGCCGGCCCGAATCTCTTCATCAGAAGCAAGTGGCACACCATGATGAGGAACGTTGTTGTCGGGGACATCGTGTGGCTATGTGATCAAAATGCGCTGCGAGGTCAGTTCCAGCTTGGGAGGGTTGTCGCTGCAGTCCCAGATCGCAAGGGTGTCATAAGGGATGTAGACGTTCTAGTTACTCCAGGGCACAGCGTGCCAGTTCCGCAAGGAGGATCTGCAGCCCGAGGCTCAGCACCTCAGAACCGGAAGGGAAGTCCCTATGGTGTGGTGCTCCGCCGGGATGTCAGGCGACTCGTTGTCCTCCTTCCTAAAGAGCAGCAAGTCAGTGATCGCAAGCAGGTGTGAGGTTGTGCGACCCTCTTTGCTGTACCGCAAGATGCTCGAGTGGGAGGTGTATTGCTGACATACTAGATGTCAAAAAGTGAGGAGGCAGCCGGTAAGAGACATGACCATTGTTTGAATAATGTTAGGCTGCCGTGGACTTTAATATGGACTCTGCTCATGTTAGTTTAAGCTCCTGGACTTTTAAATGTTTGCACTAAGGTGTGTGAGGGCGGGGCTTCTACTGTGGATGTGTATATATATTGAGGCTTTTTGTAAATATTGGGTTCTGCTTATGTGGGAATGTTATGGAATGTATGTAAATTTAAATGAATTAAGATAACCTCTTTGCATTTATGCCTTTTGTAAATAGTTTTAAGGTAGAGATTACTGGGTGTTTATTTTCCACTATAAGTTGTTGAATATTAATTCTGGCATTTGGGTTTGTTCTCCCAAGGTTTTTTACCTGACTGTCAACCAAACCATTGAATCTCAAATACAGAAAGAAAAAGGATTCAGAAGCTCTGTCTGAGTAAATCCAGGTTACACCCCTCACATCGTGGGTCCACCCCTTTCAAGTGTGGGGAACAGCAAAATTAGCAAAAAACACTTTACAAACACGGTCTGTTTTAGACTGACTTTTAGCATCTGCTACTGATTCACAGCAATTTGAAAGCAGAAATACTCAGAAATGCAATTTTAGAGCTTAATTTTCTCAAGATATGTCGTCTGGCATCAGAAAAATCCCACAAGAACATGTTAGCATGAAAAACACGATTTTCACTAGAGTGGGTCTTTAACCTTAGACTTATAAATCTGATTCTCCCAATCCAGTTTTCAGAACTGAAGAAGCCTCTTGGATAACAGACGAAACGTTTTCAAGACAACAAGAAAAGTCCAGTTGCCTTCATTTAAACTCTCAAGAAGGACGTTTCAGTATGTCATTTCAATTATTTGTTGAATCGTTGCAAAGACAGCAGCTGTTGTTTTTGGTCCCATTCCTATAATCTGTCCAAAATAAAAATAAAAACAATAACTACTAAACCTCCCTGCAGGAATTAAAATCACCTAGTTAAAAAGAAAACGCCAGAAAACAGATTTAAAATGGAGGTAGAACAGATGAACAGTGAACTACCTATATTTATGCAACAGTAACCTGGAGGAAAGTGTTTAAAGAAGCAACAACAATTATTTTTTATTTAAAATAAAAAGATTAACAAAACTCGCTACTTAATTAATTAATAATCATGCAAAATGATTAATATCTTGTAATGCTTAAAATGCAAACATCAAACACAGATCTGAACAAGGTGAGAGCCGAGATCCCAAAAGCTAGCAAACTCATATGCTAAAGAAGATGCAGCTATTCCAAGATTTCCTCGAACATCATTAAGAAAACTTGAATGTCACTGAATGAGTAATGACAACATTCATAAATATTAAAACCTTTCATTCTGTTGAGTTCAACGTTGGTATTTTTGAAAAGTTTTACAGAAGGTGAATTCCAGCTCCAACATGGGAAAGGTCTCTATTTTCTGTGAGTTCTGGCATGTTTAGTCAGAGTGCTTTTATGGGTGAAACTTTTCCCACAGGTTATACAGGAGAAAGGCTTCTCTCCTGTATGAGTTCTGGTGTGGCTGATCAAGGCAACTCTTTGAGTGAAAGACTTTCCACAAGTAGAGCAACAGAAAGGTTTTTCCTCTGTGTGTATCCACATATGTTTAGCTAACTGCCCGTGTTGCCTGAAAGCTTTTCCACAGGAAACACAGGAGAAAGGTTTTTCTCCTGTGTGAATTCTCAGGTGGCTTTTCAAATCATTTTTGTAACAGAAAGCTTTGCCACAGGTTGCGCATGAGAACGGCTTCTCAAAGGTGTGAGTTCTCATGTGGCTAACTAAATTAGATCTCAGTCTGATACTTTTCCCACAGGTTGCACATGAGAAAGGTTTTTCTCCCGTATGAGTCCTGACGTGGCTTTTTAACCTACGTTTCTCAGCAAACGTCTTCCCACAGGTCATACAGGAGAATGGCTTCTCTCCTGTGTGAGTTCTTATGTGTGCAACCAAAGAAGACTTCTGAATGAAACCCTTCCCACAGGTCCCACAGGAGAAGGGCTTCTCTCCTGTGTGAGTCATCATGTGGGTGTTTAAGCTACTTTCACGGCTGAAACTTTTCCCACAGGTGACGCATGAGAAAGGCTTCTCTCCCGTGTGAATTATCATGTGAGCTGTTAAATGGCCGGTTAATTTAAAACTTTTCCTACAAACTTCACACTGTTTACATTTTGTACCTTTGGTCATTTTCTTGCCCTTTGTCCCTTTCTGTACATCATCACTTTCACCTCCGGTTTTCTCAGATCTCCTCTGTTGCCGTTCATCTCTCCCGGATCCTGAGGCTTCATGAGTCTTTATTACCTGATGAAGTTCTGTTTGAGACAAGTTCTGGTTTTCATTGTGTTTAGGTTGTTGGAAGTCCGTTTCACTATCTGAAGCCGTTGGGATGAAGGTATCGGTCTCCTGCTTCGGTGCATCCAGGTTTTCATCCTGACTGATGCCTTCAGACTCTTTCTTTACCGTGTGCTGAGGTCCTGATCCATCCTCCTCCTCCTTCACTTGTTTAGGTTCTGGTTCTACTGGTTCTTCTTTGACTGCAGTAGAACAAGAATCTGTCATCATTATGAAGGTATCGGTCTCCTGCTTCGGTACATCCAGGTTTTCATCCTGACTGATGTCTTCAACCTTAATCTTTACCGTCTGCTCAGATTCTGACTGATGATCATCTTCCTTTGTTTGTTGCAGTTCAACTTCTTCTGGTTCTTCTTTTATTTCTAGAAATCCAGAATCTGTTCCCATTAAGATATCCGTCTCTTGCTTCAGTACAATCTGGTCTTCCATCTTTACAATTCTCAGAGGTTCTGATCCAGACTCCTCCTCCTCTTCTTCTTTTACTTGCCTCGGTTCTGGTTCCCCGGCTCTCCCTTTGGTTTTTAGAGATTCTGTCTGCTTCTGGTCCAGAACAGAGATCTGTTGTTGGTGGAGGATAAAAAGATGAGCCGGAGCGTCTGGCTTAACAACAGACATAATGTCTGGCAAATCTGAAACACAGAAAATGGAATATTAATATTTTAGCTTAATAACTACATCAGAAAGGTTCTCAATCCATCCAGGAGTTTGAGGCACTTCTTGTGATTGTTGATTGCCAGGAAAAAATAATAATTTGCAACAATATTTTTACTTGTGTTTTTCTTTTTTCTTTTTTTTACCAAACCACTTGAGAGTTGTTTTTATTTTAAAAAATCCATTGATTTTTTTATTTACAGTAATAAACCAGACACTTGAGCTTCTTCAAGTTGCAGCTTATTGCTTGAACACAAACAGAAAAGAACAATTCCAGATTCAAAGAACTTAGGGATATAAAACCTTTTTCTGAGTCTTTAACAAATAATTCAGTATATAAAGAATACAATTATTTCTCTATGCCATCTAAAGTTGCTTTTAAAACCGAGTAGTGTCATTATACTTCAGCTGACACAACAATAAATGCAACTCTGCACTCTAAAATTTGAATACAAAGAAATAAAATTCTTTAGACAAAAATAAATAAATACATTTTAGATTAAACTTCCAAAGACAAAAAACAAAAGTTCAGATTGACGATATTTTGCAGCTGCTTTTACATTACTTCAGCTTCTGCTTCCACTCAGCCTAAACTGGACAATACCACATGGGTTTTTTTAATTAACTTTTTAATCGACCGAGTTTCTTCTATCGCACCACACATTTATCGATTGATATATATGGTTATTGAATTATTGCCAGCAAGCGGCGGTCTCATTGTAAAGCGTCAAATGCCTCAGTAACTCTTCAACGCTCAGTCCGGGTCTGAGACGACGCTCTCATGGGAATCTTTCCTTTCACATAAGAAAATGGAAGCGTACGCGATCGGTGACGTAGAGTCAGATGAGGAGGAGCATCGCAATAAAGCGGCAATGATTGGATAAAACTGCGAGACGTGCAGAAGTAACGAGGATTGGCTTAATTTGTGTTTTTAGTTGGAATCACAACATCAAAGAATCCAGGTGTCATGTTTTGGTATTCCGGAACACCCCCTGCGGGGACAGGAGCGGGAGTGTGGCGTCTCATAGTACGCTTCGTACAAAGATCCCAACATGCCAAGGTCATCCCTTAACAGGTGGAAGAGTCCTGCAAGCTCCTCCTCAGACACCGTGCTCCAAAAAGACACGGAATCCGGAAGAGGAGCGGAAGGCGGGGCTTGAGGCTGGCTGGGAGCCAGGACCGGAGGCTGGGAGCCAGGACCGGAGGCTGGGAGCCAGGACCGGAGGCTGGGAGCCAGGACCGGAGGCTGGGAGCCAGGACCGGAGGCTGGGAGCCAGGACCGGAGGCTGGTCACGCCGGCTTAGGACAGGGGGCGAACCCCGGAAGTGTTGGGGAAGGCAGGCGACCAGGGAATTCCCGCCGCAGTCTTTCTCAGGCTCGGCGTCCAGGGGGACGAGGAAGGACGCTGGACCCGTAACCCGGGCGGCTGGAGCAGAGCCAGATCTCTGAAGGCTGTGGGGACTGACAGCCTCATGGGGAACCGGGAGGAGATCGATCGGGAGCAGTGTAGGAGCGGCCCGACAGCGGCGGCGGGAGGACCTCGAGTTGGAGCGCGGGTTAGCCTCGTTCCTCCGCGGGCCAACTCCTGGAGGACAGATCACAAAGCGGGTCCCCGCAAAAGGCGAGTCCCCCGCAGCCTGGTTTCTGCTCCACTCCCGTAGAGCGAGCCATTCCTCCTCGGTCCTTAAATACTCTGCTGGGTCCGCTTGCTGGCTGGTTCGTTCTGTCATGTTTTGGTATTGAGGACCCAAATGCAGCACGGTTCAAACAAAATGATTTAATGAAAACAAGGAACAAGGAACTTACAGAACTCGGGAGGGTAAAAGGCAGCAATGGGGAAACAGGAACCAGACGGGCAACAGGGAAGACGGGAACCAGGCAGGGAAAAACGACGACGAACCAGCGAGTTGTGACTGAGTGAGAACCGAATATATACTGAGGAGGAGAGTGAAGATGTGAACAGGGAAGGAGCAGGAGACCAATTAAGGGAAACAGTTGCAGCTGGTGGTGATTAGAGAGACCAGAAACAGCTGAGAACAGGGAAGGACAAAGATGGAGAACAGCTGACGATTAGACAAACATGGGAAGACAAGGAGTGACCAAAGGTGGAATACAAAACATAAGGACTAGACAGAGATTAGTACTAAAGATTAATAGGGACTTACCATGAACCTAATTAAATAAAAGATACGAAACCTAACATAAGAGCACCTGAGGGTAAAAGAGGGCGAGAAAATGTGGTGGAAGGAAAAACTCAAATAACACTTAACAAAACACCAGGAAATAAGCTAGAATGTCAATGTAAACTAAATAAGGAAATGAAGTGACTAAAACTCAAAACCCAAACACCTAAGGAACCTAACACCAGGAAGGAAATGGAAAAACTTAGAATAAATTAAACATAACTTCTTCACTTCTAAATAATCACACAAAACTTCTCAAAGTGCTAAATAAAGCTAAAATTGACAGAACAGACGGTCCCACTCTTTTCTCTTTAGACCAATCAGTTCAGCTGGATTCATCTGCAGACGTTGCAAATGTTGAATATGTAAATGTTCCCCACATAAACAAAAGTGAGAATTCATCTATTAAACTGAGAGAAAGATTTGAGATAATAGACTTTTTTAGTGTCTTTGTCAGATTGCTGCTTTTTATTTTTATTATTACAATGAAATAAAATAATTATTTCTCTCTGGGCAACAGCGATATCCTCAGAGGGAGGCAATTTTGAAGTTGAGGATGTCTCTCCACCTCCTTCACCAGAGGAAAGAGAGGAAAGGGAAGAAGGTTCTGTGGTTCTGAGCGACCCGGAGCCGTATCGTTTCCATCTGATGGCTCCTGAGTTACCCGGGGCAACAGGTGCCGAGCCTGGAGCGGCATCGCGGCATATAAGGTTATATATATTATATTCTAGAATTGCGCTGCTCTGGGTGGCTGCATGTTGGAGTGGCTCTGTTAGCTACATATTAAGTTATGTTTTTTTTGTACATTGGTTCCTCTTTTTTCTTGAGGAAGATTGCATTTTTTTTTACCTGTATACTTTCTAGTTTTTGGTGCTGTGAAGCTGGAAGGATATTTGCTGTAAATTGTTCCCTTTTTGACAATTTGTTATGATGCGTAACCCTGGCAACAATGTGGTTTACAGCCGGGAGCAGCTGATGAACATCGCAAAAGCTGAAATAATACCTCAACTGAAGCCACAAATCCCTGATGAGTTGATAAGAAGGAGACGTGGATGCAGAGCAGGAGCAAAAAGGAGACAGAGAAAGAGGAAGTTCAAGCCATCTCTTCCATCGATCATAATGGGCAACGTAAGATCACTGGCTAACAAGATGGATGAACTCCAAGCCCTTAGAAGGACTCAGCCAGAGTACCGTGAATGCAGTGTTATGTGTTTTACTGAGACGTGGCTGCTGGATCATATCCCCGACTCCAACGTCTGTCTGCCAGGCTTCCTGACTGTACGAGCAGACAGAGATCTGAAGACGAGCAAGAAAAGTAAAGGTGGTGGAGTAGCAGTGCTTGTCAACAACAGATGGTGTCATCCAGGACATGTTACTGTGAAGTGTCGTCTCTGCAGCCCAGATCTCGAACTCTTGGCAGTGAGTTTTCGTCCATATTATTTACCAAGAGAGTTCACCAGTGTAATTTTGGCAGTTGTTTACATTCCACCTTCAGCCGTTGCGGACAATGCATGTGATGTCATCAGTTCCATTGTTGCTAAGCTACAGACACAGCACCCCAATGCATTTGTGGCAATATCTGGTGATTTTAATCATTCCTCGCTCTCTGCTACACTTCCAACATTTCAACAGTTTGTCAGCTGCTCTACAAGAGAAAACAGGACCTTGGATTTGTTTCATGCAAATGTAAAGGATTCATACACGTCCAAACCAAGACCTCCTCTGGGACAATCAGATCACAATGTTGTTTTTCTCTGTTCAGATTATAAACCACTTGTTCAGAGGCAACCTGTGACAAAACGAACTGTGAGAAAATGGTCACAGGAAGCTGAAGAAGTCCTGCAGGGTTGTTTTGCGACCACAGACTGGATGACTCTTTGCCAAGCACATGGAGAGGACATCAATGCCATGACTGAGTGTGTGACTGACTATATAAACTTCTGTGTGGACAACATCATCCCCACCAGAACAGTGAGATGCTTCCCTAATAACAAACCCTGGATCACCAGTGACCTGAAGGAACTGCTAAACAAGAAAAAAAGGTCCTTCAGGGAGGGAGACAGGGAATTACTGAGGAGGATACAGAAGCTACTTAAGGTCAAGATCAGAGACAGCAAGGAGGCATACAGGAAGAAGCTGGAGAACAAACTACAGAGGAACAATATCAGAGATGTCGGGTCAGGAATGAGAAAGATCACAGGTTTTAAGGACAGGAAGGATTGGATAGATGGAAGTCTGGACAGAGCCAATGAACTGAACATTTTCTTCAACAGGTTCAGATCAGGAACTACCTCAGCATCCCCCTCTCCTGTTCCCAGCCAAACAGACATCCCACTCTCCTCTGATCAACAGCTTTCCTGTTACACCTCGGATGTTTTATCCTTCACCTCAGCCATGGACTCTTCTGATTCCACAAGTTTGACGTCAACCAAGTCAGGAAATGCTGCTACCCCCTTTGCCTCCCCCTCCCACTTGTCTGTCTCCAAAAGTCAGGTGAAGAGGCAGCTGGTGAAACTGAACCGGAACAAGGCTGCAGGTCCAGATGGTGTCAGCCCCAGAGTCCTGAAGGCCTGTGCAGAGCAGCTCTGTGGGATTCTGCAGCACATCTTCAACCTTAGCCTAACTCAGGAGAAGGTTCCAGTGTTGTGGAAGACATCCTGCCTTGTTCCAGTACCCAAAAGAACTCACCCATCAGTCATCAATGACTATAGACCTGTTGCCCTGACATCCCACCATCATGAAGGTCCTGGAGAGACTCCTGTTGGCCCCCCTGAGTAAGCAAACAAGAACGTATCAGGACCCACTGCAGTTTGCTTATCGCTGTGGAGTTGGAGTTGAAGATGCCATCATCCACCTGCTTCAACCAACCCACTGTCATCTGGACAAAGCAGGCAGCACTGTGAGGATCATGTTCTTTGATTTCTCTAGTGCATTTAACACAATTCAGCCTGATTTGCTTTGTCAGAAACTCCTGAAGACACAGGTGGAGCCCTCAACAATCGCCTGGATCAATGACTACCTGACCAACAGACCACAGTTTGTGAGACTGAAGGATTGTGGTTAAAACCAGGTGGTCAGCTGCACAGGAGCACCACAGGGGACCGTACTCTCTCCATTCCTTTTCACTCTGTACACCTCAGACTTCCAGTACAAATCAGAGACCTGTCATCTGCAGAAATACTCAGATGTATCAGAGATGGACAAGAAGCTGAATACAGAGAGCTGGTGGACCGCTTTGTGACATGGTGTGGAAACAATCGTCTCACCTTGAATGTGAACAAAACAAAGGAGATGATTGTAGATTTCAGAAGAAACAGGGATAAGTCAAACACTGTTTCCATCATGGGAGAAGAAGTGGAGGTGGTTGAGGAGTATAAATACCTCAGAGTTCACCTTGACAACAGACTGGACTGGAGACTGAACAGTGAAACCGTCTACAAGAAGGGACAGAGCAGACTGGACTTCTTGAGGAAGCTTAGGTCCTTCAAGGTTTGCAGCAAGATGCTGCAGATCTTCTACAAGTCTGTAGTGGAGAGTGTAATCTCTTCAGCCGTCATCTGTTGGGGTAGCAGCATCAGAGCCAGGGACTTAAAAAGGCTAAACAACCTGATAAAGAAGGTTCTGGTTCTGTTCTTGGGACGACTGTGGAACATCTGGAGATGATGATGCAAATAAGGATTCTTCATAAAATCAAAAAAATGATGGACAACCCTGAGCATCCTCTTCATGAGACAGTCATACAACAACAGAGCGTCTTCAGTCGGAGGCTTCTTCCGTTTCGCTGCAACACAGACCGCTACAGGAAATCCTTCCTGCCCACAGCCATCATCATCTACAACAAGTCCTTAAAGAATTAATTATATGAGTTATACCAACACTTAATTTCCCTCTGGGATCAATAAAGTATTTTTGAATTTGAATTTGAATATAATGGGGCCCGTCTCTGAGTGGTACACTGTTGTTAGCCAAAGCTAAATTTAGATTATCTGGAGTAATATCATGTGACTCTGCCTCAACAGGTTCACCTGTGGCCACTGTACCTCATTGTCTGCAACAGAAAATGTGTGTTGCAAAGAGGTGCAGAATGTATAAATCAAAGTTCACTAAAAAAATAACTCTAAGCCCTGATTTCATTATCCGTTTACTGATATCAGTTTATTCCTTTGTCATAGGTAATGTACAGATGTCAGCAGGAAAGGCTATGCTAAAGAATCTAACTAAATGCTGTGCTAACTAATCACTAACCTGATAATAAACGCTGTAAACGAGGTGTGACCTAGACTGGGCTTGTTTTCTACTCCACAGAGGCAGGAAGGCTGACGTCAGAAACCCAATCTGAGCCAGTAGCGATGCCCGATTCAGATTCAAGTGCAGTGTAATGTTTTAACCTGAAGAGGGCGCTCCACTAACAGCTTTTGGTAAAAAAAAAAAAAGAATAGTTTTACTAGAATGTACTAAAATACAAAAAATAATGACCAGATATCGCTATTAGACAGTCGTTTATACAGTTTATCAGAAAAAAAAGTTGATTTGGAGGTGAGTTGCACTTTAAGGACAGTTTATTCATCAACTGGCAAGCAGTTTGATTCAAGTTGCTGTTCATACTAAAGGCCACTAGATGTCACCCAAGAGGAACGGTGTTAGAAAGCTTCAAGTAATGAACCGGTTTTTTGCTACAAGCTTCAGAGAGCTTCGTTTGGACATCACTAGTGGGTATAACCCACTGACACGACTCCCATCCATCCACTGAACTTTATATACCTGATTCAGCTTCAGCATCAGCGTCTGTGTGGAGTGTAGCGCTAGTAACAGGTGCCTCCTCCTGCCTTCTCCTAATTCTGTCATATCTATGGAAAATGATACAAAATATTGTGTGTCAAACATTGTAAATATTTCTGCTCCTTCAAACCAAAGCTACACAGTCAGGTTGGTATATTTCACTGACCGAATCATACATACCTTGCCACCTTTACTGTAGTGTCTGGAGCGCTATGTGGAAAGATAGACGGCACAAAATCTGGACTGTCACTGTCCATAGATGGTTCTCCTGTTAAAGGAAAAACGCCACATTAGCTCAGCTAGGCTAATTGTTGCACAAGTTTCCATTTCAGACATCTCACTGCTTTCAAGGAGCACGCTAAAGTATTATATTAACTCAGACGACACTCGAGTAAAGTCGGCATTACAAGTGGGTCAACATAAAGAAGAATGATAATTTGTTAAACTCACTCGGCTGTCATTACGTTACCACCAAGGGCAGCCATTGTAACATAATTATACATACAAAATACATGAGGCTATTAATGAGAGTGAGGTTGACTACACTGTTTTTTTCAACCACTGGAAAATTATCCAATTTCACCTAATTGGTCTAAAAACTACTGTGCTGTAGTAGTGACAGGCAGCGTATTCATGTAATGACTCCTTAGCACTAGATGGCAGCAGGTAGCGAATTGCATTGTACGTTAAGACAAGAGAATTATTGATGCATGAATGTGACAGGCAGCGGTGACTGCATCGTGGCTAGCAAGACTACGACGACGGTGATGGAGAAGTTTTTTTAAAAGAAAAATGCTAACTCTAGGCTCTAGTAGTTCGGTGGAGGTCAAAAGAAGGTAAATACGGTGAGCTCGAAGCAATACAGCTTGAGTTACATTTCATTTGGATTTACTCTGACCGGGGATGCAACGACACCGACTCTGTTGTGCTTGGTGTGTGGTGAAAAGCTATCCAACAGTGCTATGGTACCAAGCAAGCTTAAACGCCACCTCCAAACACCAAGTGAGTAAAATGTACAAGCAACTCTTCATATTGTAACAGTGAAATGTTACCCAAATATAATTGCTTCAGTCAGAATAAGCATTGTATTTTTGTATTCCTGCTAACAGAATGCTTTTTGGGCAGAATTAGAGTTTGCAAAACACTTTAGAAGTTTTCTACTATGTCTTTAGGTTTAAGAACACATTGTCGTGGCATTTAATGTTCCAGCTGTATTTTTGAAGTGGACATGTTGAGTGCACTTTTTATTTGAAAGAAGAAATATAAAAGATGATAAAACATATTTTGGCGTTGATTTGATTCCCATTCAAGACACTTTGATAAGAATGACTATATTGTTAATATAGGTGGCTACAGAGAATCATTTGTCTAAAATGTTTGGTTGGTGGTGTGCCATGTGATTTTTTCAATGAAAAAAATGTACCTTGGCTCAAAAAAGGGTTAAAAGACACTGGACAACACCT
>OY747705.1:58395297-58465297 GCA_963556495.2 Valencia hispanica | reverse complement strand
TTTCTAATTTAAAATGTCTAGCTTTTAATAAAAAAATCTGAATCTTACAACTAAAGTGGTCATCTGTGAAATATATAGAAATCCATTATCTTATATAGTAAATAATATTGAGTCTAATATATACCCTAGTAAGCTATAGTACCATCTGTGCAGTCTGCAATTCTGTCAAAGAAAGAGGTTGAATTTATTTAATTATTGTAGAAAAATAATTGATTTCTGTGGATTTGTTTTACACGTGCATTAAATTAAAGTCGATTACGTCGATTAAGCGTCATGCGGGTGGGGAGTGGTTCCTTATTTTATTTGCTGGGAGTTAGCAACCCTAATATGAACACATGGCATAGATAGCACTGGAGCTCAAGAAGCGTCTGTCTCATCAGCTCAAAGGATGTATGTTTTCTCTGAATGTTGATGAAGCAATCACCCAAAACATGGAAAAAATACTGAATGTAATGGTAATAACACATCATCTTGCAAGCAAGAAAGTAAACATTAGCGGTAGCAATGTTTCAGATCTGATCATTTCACTGGAAGCTTCAGTTTAGCAATTCTGTATTTATTTATATTTGTTTCATATTATTCAGTTTACCACTTCTTGGAGCACTTTAACTGTTTTTTGTTGTTAAAATGAACTTCCTCTGCAAATATGTTAAAAGGGAGAAGAGTCAAGACCCAATGTAATGTATTTCCTATAACTTAATTTGTCATTGTTTTGAACAAAAATGATAGAAAAAGTTACAATTTAGATGTTTTCTGTATAAATTGCCCTTTGCTGAATGAAATTGTTGCTAAATGAATCAGATTAATTGGCTTGACTGAGTTTCACATGTTTTCATTTATAACTTAATAACCTTTACTTCTAAAAATCACATTTGAATTGTAGGTCATCTTGTACGTTACCAAGCACAATGCTAAAAGTTGTTTGCCAAATTGGTGATATATTAATATGCACTGGATTCACTGCAACCCACTCCTTGGGAAAAAGTTCAGGCTCAGGATTTGTTTTCACTTTAAGCCCTGGTTATCTTTGACCCATTCTACATTTGACTAATAAATGAACACAAGTTCAAGGATTTTGTTTTTCTTTGCTGCTAGGGGCGTGAAATAGGTATAAATTTTTTATATTAATGGTCTTAAAAAGACTTGAATTTAATCGAAGAAACCTGTAGGAACCCTGAACAAACAGCAGCTAACTGCTAATGTGGGTATTGTATGCTAGCGGGAGTAGTAGATGTGGGTTAGATATGCTGAAGCGTTACCTGCGGTGTCAACCCCCCTCCTTCCTGCCACCAATCAACGCGCCCCTCATTTGCATTATTACAATGACCGTCCACGACAGCCAAAGTATCGCATCAGATCTCGCGAGACAATAATGCCTTCAGAAATAAGAGTCAGAGGAGCTCTGGGTTCATTTTTTTTTAAATAAGGGCCTGAAAGACTATAATAGAGCGTGGCTATCCAAGGTAATACCAGGTTATGACTCCTTTAAACACTTACCAGATATGAAGTGAGCCCCACAGATGCTCCCCCCGGCGGTAGGACCACCTGAACCCCAATCTGCCCTTTTAATTGCCTGAAGCCACAATCTTCTCCTGTTTTTAGCGAACGGATGACGTCCTCTCGGGATGTGGAACGTACGCCAACCGTTCCCACTTCTGTTTGTGCAACTAACGACACAACAACTCCTCATTGATGTTGGTTCTTTTGCCCCTCGGCTGCGCGCGCAGCTTGTCTGTGACGTCGCTCAGAAATCCATCTATCGTTTTCGCCTGCAGTGCCATATTACCGTAATGCACCACGTATGCGCGAAGCTAAACTTTAAAAGCGCGCTAGGGACGGGTGGCTTGAGCGCAGCGCTGATCATCTGATCGGAGTGATTCAATACATGCGACGCAGTAGCGATTTAAAACCAGGAGCTAACTTCAACAACATGTGGAAGCTACCATAAAGCCTGTATCAGGTAACACACCGGGAGGTTGTGAGCTGATCCGGGTTCTCCAGCAGCAGTTAGTCGCTCTCTGATGCTCCTGCAGACCCTGAAATATTCAGCTTACTCAGCAGAAACCGTCTTTTAACCGGCGATAAACACCTGGAAGCTAACGCTGCTAGCGCCCTGGTGTTTACTTCCCACCGGGAGTCCCACGCGTCTCAGTGTCCCCAGAAACAGACAAGGTGCTTTAGGTTCCGCTTCAAACTAAAAATATTTTTTTTTTTGGCCAAATACTCTTCTTTTTATGGAACTCCATTTCCACCACTTGAAAGAATAATAAAAAGAAACACGATATGTCATAATTATGAGATACAAAGTCATAATTCTGGCTGAGAATTGTACATTTCTTTCCATGCTATCTTGTCTGAGGATTAGATCCAGACATTGTTCCATTTGATCTATTTCACTCATTGAAACTGTGTTTCCCTTTTTAATGGACTGAATGCAATGAGGAGTATTTTCGATTAGTTTTTACTAATGATGAAATCCTTGCTTTGCTGTCTGAAGGGCTTCCAACCATGACTGAAGTTCAATAATTCACTCCTCGCAGGAGGCTTGTCTCCAACTCTTCTAGTTTCTCATAATAATTACTTTGTATCTCATAATTGTGACTTTCAAAGTCAAAATCATGACTATTATCTCATAATAATGACTTTATCTGATATTTATGACTTTGAAAGTTGACATTATGTCTTTGCATCCCAAAATTATGACATGCCATGTTTCTTTCTTTTTTTTTTTTTACTTATAAGTGCCAGAAATGGGTTTCCATATAATTTTCTTGTTTTGACACATAACATATTTTGTACAAGTTGAAGCAACTTTAAGACTGACTTTAGCATCTGAATACAGTTATTAAAACTACAGTCATCTGCAACTAAAAATGAAAACACTGGGTTGGAAGGTCCTTAAGCGAACAAAACTGTATCACAGGGGATGCTCCCCACAGTTTATCACTTTAATTCAGAAAAAACTGTGCTTTTTATTTATTTTTCAAGTGAATGCAATATCCTTCCGTAATTAATATTATATATTTGTTAGTAAATTTGTTACAATCTGAATTAATTACTGTAACAAAGAAGAGGAGACAATAATCGGTTGTAACTTAATAAATTATTTAAACAAGATAAAAATACTAGAATCATTTCCTTAAAAGGCAGGAAAGAAGTGATGGATGTGTGGAAATATATCTAACACCAAAACCCAACAGAAACAAAAAAGCTAAAGCATCCAGGGTGAACTGACCCCTGACCCCGCTGTGTCCCCCTTATTCTGACTGCAACATCGGCCCCCAGAAAAAAGGCAAACCCTTTACATGCAGTAAGAGAAAAACAAATGACTGCCTTAGTCAGACTGAATTCAGACTTTTATAATGCGTGTATACAATCAGTCCGGCTGGAGTCAAACTGAACTGGCCTACTCTTAATCGAGCTAAGACACCCAGATAATACGGTTAAAAACACATTTCTTTGCATGTAAAGTCCAACACAGTTTATCAGAGCTATTAGCAGCCTGACCACTCCCCCTTTCGGGATTGATGAGTCCGCGGGAGCGGGAATAACAACACCGGTACGACAACAACGAGTGTAACACAAGCAGACAGTACAGTAGTTACTAAATGTTCTGTGCTGCAGCGTTGTAGTCGTCTATTTCTTCACTCATTGTTCATATTCTGCTTTTACTCCGTCTGCTTCACTGCTGCCACCATCTGTTTACCGTCTGTGTGACGATCTCTAGGCCAACCTGGAAGAATGTTAAAGTGAAAGGGAGCATGTCGCCACCTAGTGTCGTGGAGTCAAACGCACTTCATTCAATTATTTGATTTTCGGAGTGACGTGTAAACTGGTTAATAGCTCGATTTGGACGCACATGTAAGCGCAGTGAGGGACTGCTTGTTCAGCAACCTGCACAGCTGTGTGAAATGTACAGAACCGTGACAGTGTTGACCCCAGTGGCGTCGTCAGCAGATTTTACCGGCGCTTCAGCCGCCAATGTTTTCATTCTGTTGTTTCGCTCACCAGCTGCAGGTTCACCGCTCCCTCAGTCACTCACAGCGGGCCGGCTGTTCTCTACTCTGATCAGCGCTGCCACTGACTTCTCTCTGTGTCAGCTTAAAGTCAGGTATGGCAAGCCATCAGTATCAAAAGTAAGGTGTATATTAACGTCTTATTAAGGTATTAACGTCCATGGTGCATGTTAACGCCATAGTCAGTATGTCACTACCGTGGGCACACGGCCCCTCCCTTCTCCTAACGAGGCCGCTCTGCGCCAAACCAGAAGATAAATTATGATTAGCAACATTTCTAAGGCTAACAGAAATCAATGGATCGTAGAAAAATTACGAAACAAAACTGTTGCAACTTCTTAGCTGTTTGTAGAGAGAGACCAAGGGTAAGACTGTATCTTTGTAAAATGAAGTGATTCACAAAGACATACGTTGGATTATGCATCATTTTCTTTATCTGTTCTGCTGGTAGCAAACTAGTTATCCTTAGTAAGAACACCGACTAAGGAAATTCATGAAAAATTGCTAATACAGAAGCAACAAAATAACTTTTTAATTTGAGCACAGTCCAAAAAAGAAAAAATATTATTGCAAACCTGATGTGGGAGACACTAATATAGAAATGTTGACTATAAAGTTGGATTTATTTTGTTCTTTTCTGTTGATTTAAAAATAAATATATATATTATAGTTCTGATCATTTCTGTACCTCCCGTTCCTCCTGCAGACAGTTTTCTCCATGTGAGAACTGCTGCTTTAGACAGGAAGGCTGAACGCTTCCATTGTTGTTGAACTTCTTGATCTGGTTTTACCGTCCCCTCGTTTGTATTACATTGTTGTATTATTATATGTGTGACTTGTTTTCTGTTGGTTTGTTGCCCACTTTGATTAGATTAAATCATTTTGCAGAATGAAGCAAAGATTCAATTCAATTTCAATTCAGTTTATTTATATTGCGCCGATTCACAACAGATGTCATCTCAAGGCTCTTAACAAGAAGTCATTTCAATACATTTATACAAACATTCCAATCAGTTAAAAAGTTTCCTATTTAAGGAATCCCAGCAGATTGCATCAGTCATTGGCGTGAGGTTGGGTCCCGTTGATGCAGACTTTCCAACCACAGCAATCCTTCAGCAATCCCTCATACTGAGCAAGCATGTAGCGACGGTGGAGAGGAAAAACTCCCCTTTAACAGGAAGAAACCTCCAACAGAACCAGGCTCAGTAGGAGCGGCCATCTGCCACGACCGTCTGGGGGTTTGAGAAGACAGAGCAGAGACACAGAAGGAACAGAAGATCTGATATAAGAGAACTTTCTATGTTACAGAAAGTAAAAAGTTGATAACAGGACACAGTGGATGTTCAGTTACTGGGAGCATCATCCCAGTCGATGCCCCCCGTCCAACAGGGCATTGCAGCCAAGCAGGATACCAGACCAGGTATGTCTTCTATGGAGAGAAAAACACTGAGAGAAAACAAAGTTAACAGTCGAAATAACAGAATGTACTGTAATACAACTGGAGAGTAGTAGGAGAGAAAAGTAGCAGAGTGAAGAAAAGTGGTAAGTCTGTCCTCCAGCAGTCTAAGCCCATAGCAGCATAACTACAGAGCTAGCTCAGGATGACCTTAGCCACTCTAACTATAAGCTTTATCAAAAAGGAAAGTTTTAAGCCTGGCCTTAAAAGTAAACTGCACTGAGATCTAACAAAACCAGAACAGACACCAGTCCATTATCTGAGGCCATGAGAATATCATTAGTAACCTTCACCAGTGCTGTTTCAGTGCTATGATGAGCTCTAAAACCTGACTGAAACTCTTCAAACAGCTCGTTACTGTTTAGATGCTCACAGACTTGATTAGCAACAATTTTCTCAAGGACTTTGGATAAGAAAGGAAGGTTAGATATAGGTCTGTAATTCACTAAGTCATCTTGACCAAGGGAAGGTTTCTTGAGTAAAGGTCTAATTACATCTATTTTAAATTCCTGTGGTACGTATCCGTTTACTAAGGATAGATTCATCATATCCAAAATGGGGCCAGGAACCAAATGGAACACTTCTTTAAATAATTTGGTTGGGATTGGGTCCAACATACAAGTTGAAGGTTTAGATGAGGCTAATATTTTTGATAATTCTGAAAGCTCGACTGAATCAAAACAGCCTAAGCACAAATGAGGTTGTCAATAAGATGAGCTGCAGACAGAGGAGGAGCCAGCAGCAGCAGAGCTGATCCAATCAAACATGGACATTGGTCCCAGTTGTTTTAGCAGAAATGTTTTTGTGCTACAGGTTGATAACCAAGTAAACAGTTTTGTAACACTCTGGATGCATCATGACTTGATGTAGCCCAGTTGTTTGCATAAGGATATTTAGTTTCTGTTTTGTATTATTAGTTTACAATAATCATACTTTGCACACTTAATTCTGATGTCATGATTTAGTAGAGGGTAGGAGAAACACCAGCATCATCATTAGACATGTGAACTGGTAACAATCAAATATTCTAACATTATTAATAAGAAAAGGTCTTTTAATTCCAACTATAATAATATCCATTAAAATATAGATAGAAGTTATTTGCTCATTTACCATTTTGGCATTATTGACAGAACCAAACAGACTAACCAGGACAGAACCCATGATGAGAGAAGAAGAGGAGAGATACAGACACAGAGGTAGCAATAGGTGAAAAGTGTATAAATGATAGAATGTGCACAGTGTTTGTTAGCAATCTAATTTTTAATAAAAAATATTTTCAGTAGTTCACTGGTGGAATGAGAGACAAATGGAAAAAGAAAGGGACATTTAAGTAAAGAAGAGAAAAGGGAGACCAACAGAAACAAGTGAAGAAAGATTGAAGAACTAAATTATTGTTTGGTTTTTCTGTTTTCAGATGTAATTTTTCAAGACACAAAACAATGAATGTTAAACATTAAACATTTTGAACATTTGATTTACAATTATAAGCCATTACATTTATATGTTAGATTACACACTACACTTTTTTGACATGCATGCACGGAAAAAAAATCAGAATTTAGGCATCTTACCATCTATGTTATAGTCTATAACATACAGTGGCTTGCAAAAGTATTCGGCCCCCTTGAACATTTCCACATTTTGTCACATTACAGCCACAAACATGAATCAGTTTTATTGGAATTCCAGGTGAAAGACCAAAACAAAGTGGTGTACACGTGAGAAGTGGAACGAAAATCATACATGATTCCAAACATTTTTTACAAATGAATAACTGAAAAGTGGGGTGTGCGTAATTATTCAGCCCCCTGAGTCAATACTTTGTAGAACCACCTTTTGCTGCACTTCCAGCTGCCAGTCTTTTAGGGTATGTCTCTACCAGCTTTGCACATCTACAGACTGAAATTCTTGCCCATTCTTCTTTGCAAAACAGCTCCAGCTCAGTCAGATTAGATGGACAGCGTTTGTGAACAGCAGCTTTCAGATCTTGCCACAGATTCTGGATTGGATTTAGATCTGGACTTTGACTGGGCCATTCTAACACATGGATATGTTTTGTTTTAAACCATTCCATTGTTGCCCTGGCTTTATGTTTAGGGTCGTTGTCCTGCTGGAAGGTGAACCTCCGCCCCAGTCTCAAGTCTTTTGCAGACTCCAAGAGGTTTTCTTCCAAGATTGCCCTGTATTTGGCTCCATCCATCTTCCCATCAACTCTGACCAGCTTCCCTGTCCTGTTGAAGAGAAGCACCCCCAGAGCATGATGCTGCCACCACCATATTTGACAGTGGGGATGGTGTGTTCAGAGTGATGTGCAGTGTTAGTTTTGCATTTTGGTCTCATCTGACCAGAGCACCTTCTTCCACATGTTTGCTGTGTCCCCCACATGGCTTGTGGCAAACTGCAAACAGGACTTCTTATGGTTTTCTTTTAACAATGACTTTCTTCTTGCCACTCTTTCATAAAGGCCAACTTTGTGCAGTGCACCACTAATAGTTGTCCTATGGACAGATTCCCCCACCTGAGCTGTAGATCTCTGCAGCTCCTCCAGAGTCACCATGGGCCTCTTGGCTGCATTTCTGATCAGCGCTCTCCTTGTTCGGCCTGTGAGTTTAGGTGGACGGCCTTGTCTTGGTAGGTTTACAGTTGTGCCATACTCCTTCCATTTCTGAATGATCGCTTGAACAGCGCTCCGTGGGATGTTCAAGGCTTGGGAAATCTTTTTGTAGCCTAAGCCTGCTTTAAATTTCTCAATAACTTTATCCCTGACCTGTCTGGTGTGTTCTTTGGACTTCATGGTGTTGTTGCTCCCAACATTCTCTTAGACAACCTCTGAGGCCGTCACAGGGCAGCTGTATTTGTACTGACATTAGATTACACACAGGTGCCTCTATTTAGTGATAAGCACTCATCAGGCAATGTCTATGGGCAACTGACTGAAAAGTGGGGTGTGCGTAATTATTCAGCCCCCTTTGGTCTGAGCGCAGTTATTTATTTGTAAATAATGTTTGGAATCATGTATGATTGTCGTTCCACTTCTCACGTGTACACCACTTTGTTTTGGTCTTTCACCTGGAATTCCAATCAAACTGATTCATGTTTGTGGCTGTAATGTGACAAAATGTGGAAAAGTTCAAGGGGGCCGAATACTTTTGAAAGCCACTGTATATATCAAACCTTGTCTGGGCTAAGCCCAGGTACTCCTTAAAGGCTGGATACGCCCCTGGTTGGGCCCTTAGAGATTTATTCTGTTTTGGCTTTTCCTTGTTCCATGCTTCACCTAAGGAGCATCTTTTAGGTTCTTTTAAATGGTAAAAAAATTTTTTGGGGGGATTCTCCCAAAAGAGAATGATTGTGTGTACATGCAGGGCCGTAACCATCATCTCAGAAGAGAGGGGGCGACATTTTTCAGAGATCAGTTAAATGATTTATCATCCTCTTGCATTAAATTGCACCAGACCACTCAGGTCCTCTAATTCCAGTCGACTCAACATCCCTAGAATCAGAACCAAACATGGAGAAGCAGCTTTCAGGTTCTATGCTCCTCTAATCTGGAACAATTTATTACCTCAAGGCTGGACTACTGTAACTCTTTACTATCAGGTAGTCCACAAAATGCCATTAAAAGCCTTCAGTTGATCCAAAATGCTGCAGCAAGAGTTCTGATGAATATTAAAAAGAGAGATCACATTTCTCCTGTTTTAGCTTCCCTTCATTGGCTCCCTGTTAAATCCAGAGTAGAATTTAAGATCCTTCTTCTTACATATAAAGCCCATAATAATCAGCTCTATCATCCATCAGAGATCTGATTGTTCCTTATGTTCCTAACAGAGCACTTTGCTCTCAGACTGCAGGTTTACTTGTAGTTCCTAGGATCTCTAAAAGTAGAATGGGAGGCAGATCTTTTAGTTATCAGGCTCCTCTCCTGTGGAACCAGCTCCCAGCTTTAGTCCGTGAGGCAGACACTCTGTTTACTTTTAAGGCCAGGCTTAAAACTTTCCTTTTTGATAAAGCTTATAGTTAGAGTGGCTAAGGTCATCCTGAGCTATCTCTGTAGTTATGCTGCTATAGGCTTAGACTGCTGGAGGACAGACTTACCACTTTTCTTCACTCTGCTACTTTTCTCTCCTACTACTCTCCAGTTGTATTACAGTACATTCTGTTATTTCGACTGTTAACTTTGTTTTCTCTCAGTGTTTTTCTCTCCATAGAAGATATACCTGGTCTGGTATCCTGCTTGGCTACAATGCCCTGTTGGACGGGGGGCATCGACTGGGATGATCCTCCCAGTAACTGAACATCCACTGTGTCCTGTTATTAACTTTTTACTTTCTGTAACATAGAAAGTTCTCTTATATCAGATCTTCTGTTCCTTCTGTGTTTCTGCCCTCTCTTCTCAAACCCCCAGACGGTCGTGGCAGATGGCCGCTCCTACTGAGCCTGGTTCTGGTTCTGTTGGAGGTTTCTTCCTGTTAAAGGGGAGTTTTTCCTCTCCACCGTCGCTACATGCTTGCTCAGTATGAGGGATTGCTGAAGGATTGCTGTGGTTGGAAAGTCTGCATCAACGGGGCCCAACCTCACGCCAATGACTGACGCAATCTGCTGGGATTCCTTAAATAGGAAACTTTTTAACTGATTGGAATGTTTGTATAAATGTATTGAAATGACTTCTTGTTAAGTGCCTTGAGATGATATCTGTTGTGAATCGGCGCTATATAAATAAACTGAATTGAATTGAATTGAACAAACTTCCAGAAAACTGCAAAGCTGCTGAAACACTGAGTTCTTTTAAATCAGAACTAAAAAATCTGTTTAGAGCTGCATTTGAGTTATGCTTTGATGTATTGTGTTTTGTGTATGCTTCTTGCTGTTTTTACTTTATTTGCTTTGTCTGTGTTTTATTACTATTTTTATTTTAACTCCTAATCATGTAAAACACCTCTAATCACCTTGTTGTTGAAAGTGTTCTATACAAATAAAATTACCTTGCCTTTCCTCAGAGGCTAAAGAACCATTTAATCACTGTTGAACAATTAGCTCACTGGCTTAGTCCTCATCAATATTAACAGTAGTTTAAAGACAGTTATTAATCATTATTACTATTAACAAAATGAATGGTCACAAGTACCACCTGTTCAGCAGGAGCAAATAACTTAGGTCACATGCCCGTCTCCATTGACTGTTGGAGTAGATCTGGAAAGATTGAACAACTACAGGTTAAAGAATGAAGGTTGGAGTTTGCACACTGACTTCAGCAAATCACAATAAATAATAATTACCGATCACATCTTCATAATGCAAGTGTTTTATGATTTAGTTGGTTTTATGTTGACATTTGAACTGATGTTTCACCTGCTACAAGAAAAAAAATTAACTACAAGGACAAGAAATTAGGTCATACTAATAGTGAGTTTAAAAAGAAAAACTGAATCAAATCAAACTTTATTTATAAAGCGCTTTGCCTACAACAATTGCAACTCAAAGGGCTTTACAGAATTAAAATGACCCCACAAAGACCACATTAACACCCCCCCATAATTAAAAGCATGTTACAGTTATACCCCCCTCCCTCCAACCCATCCTTCATGCTTGCACACACTTAAGAGCACAGCAAAAAAAAAGGCTGAGTACAGATGAGACAGGTCCGGAATCGCCATCAAAGAAGCCATCTGCACCGACAGCAGCACATCAACCGCAGCAGCCAAGGCACTGACCCATGGCACCCAGTGGAGGCAAGGCCGAGACCCCCACCTCCACCTGGAGAGCAACCAGGCAGCTACAGCAGAGGCAGAGGGCTTCCACTGTCATGGTTTCATTTAACTTCCTGACGCACATGCAGAATCGAGCTCGAACATCCAGGAAAAGGTTAGAAAGTTTATTTCTTAACAAAGGAGTGTTGATCAGCTGGGACAGCGGAGTTCGCTTAGCATCTGGGGAAGAAAGAGTTGGGATTAGCAGCTCTTTGGATGTTGTACTCACAGATCCAGCAGCTTCTGACTCGGGGGGGAAGAAAGATCAGTGAAGCGGTGTGAGCAACTGCGAGCGAATCCGTTCGCACCCTCCTCGGATTTAAGGGGGCGTGGCAGAGAGTAGGCGGGCAGGAGAACAATGCGTAAAGGATGGATTCACGGCCAAACTAGAAGTCCAACTTGCCAGGATTAAGTAATGACTTCCTTGAGGCTTCACCTGAAGATCGATCGAAATCAGGAGTCTTTTGGGAAAACCTGGAAACACAGAGAGCGCAGATGAGTCGCAGGAAAACACTGGGAGATGATGAAACGAGAAAGCTCGAGGATCAGGGCTTGGAGGTACCGGTATGGTTAATCATCAGGCGTGAATGGTTGTCAGCCAGCTCCTTAAAAAGCCCAGGAACACAAAAGGCCTGATTAACACCAGGTGAGGGCATTAAGCCCGTTCAGCTGATCTCCACCACAGATCCTCTCTGAACAGATGACTCACTACGAACAAAAGAGACACAAACAACTCACAACCTCACACCCACAGAGGAAACACTGGAATAAAGATTAAAATAACAGATTAAAGCTAGATTGTGTATTTTTCTGAGTTAATTCTTAGCAAAAACCCCTTTGTTCTTTCAAAAAGATGTGCTCATTCATGTGTAATTACTTCCACCTACTAATGAAAGTATTCTTGTAAGTGTAGAATCTGCTATTCAGAATTCATACGAGCGAGTCGCACGAATGGCTGAATACATGTTGAGCCTCCATCTTTGAAATACATTCGCCAACGAGGGACATTCCTGGAGATTGTAGCTCCGCCTTTCACGCTTTGGTTACACTCAGTTGCACCGTGACGAATGCCAGAGGGAGATCGTCTACTCGCGACGCGGCAGACGTCTGACTATATAACTAAATGCAATGTAGTTTTCTAAAGTAAGCTCATCAGTGGAAGAAACACTGGACGAAGTCATAGTACTGGAAGCCATGTTAACCTTGGCATGAAACGGCCACCGTAGGAGTTAAAACACGTTTGGAATGGGGAGGCGGGGCTAGAACGTAATATTCAGTTGGTTGTTTCACTGCTAGATGGGAGAAGTTCTTATACAATGCAGCTTTAAAATATAAACATAAACAGTGGATGAATATATGATTAAATAGTAAAACACTGATAAAACATATCCAAGGTTTATATGGTAAAAGCAGTTCAGAGAGATAAGAAGGCCCAAGACCATTAAGACACTTAAAAACCATTAAAAGAACCTTAAAGGCGATCCTGAAACATACAGGGAGCCAATCCAGTGATTCTAAGACAGATGTAATGTTCTCCCACCTCCTGGTCTTCATCAGGACACGTGCTGCTCTATTCTGTAAAAGCTGTAAACCTGATATACTTTTTTTGGGAAGACCAGAAAGCAGGGCATTACAGTAATCAATGCTACTGGAGATAAAAGCATCAGTGTCTCCGTGTTGGCCCGAGACAGAATGGGGCGGACTCTGGTGATGTTCTTTAGTTGATAAAAATCTGTTTTAGTGATATTTTTAATGTGAGGAATAAAAGTCAGCTCAGAGTCAAAAATCACGCCCAGGTTCTTCACTTGTAAAGAAGGATTAAAAGACAGTGATTGTAGTTTTGGTAAAAGTTTCTCTCTCTGAGCCTCAGGACCGATGACTAAAACTTCAGTTTTGTCCTGGTTGAGCTGGAGAAAGTTTTCTGCCATCCAGGATTTAATGTCTAAAATGCAGTTAAAAAGTGCATCCATTGGCCGTGTGTCATCAGGAGACATGGAGATGTACAGCTGTGTATCATCAGCATAACTGTGAAAGTTAACTCCATGTCTCCTGATGACGCTGCCAAGAGGGAGCATATACAGGTTAAAAAGCACTGGGCCTAAAATCGTACCCTGGGGCACACCACATGTGATCTTGTGGAGCCTAGAGGAGCAGGTATCTAAACTAACCATAAAAGTCCTGTCTGTGAGATAGGATGTGAACCATTTATGAACAGCACCAGAGAGGCCAATCTGTTTCATGAATGAATGAATGACTATTATGAATGAAATGGTCCTGGAGGGCCGCTGTCCTGCAACCTTTACATGAGTTCCTGGTCCAACACACCTGAAGCAAAGGGTTACATTTCCTCCTCTATGGGGTCCTGCTGATTATTTTATTCAGGTGTGTTGAAACAGAGACGTATCTGAAAGTTGTAGGACTACGTCCCTGGAGGACTGGAGTTTGATACCAGCGCCCTAAACTCCTTTATGATTACCCAATCAGGTTGAAGCAAAGACTCGGCAGGGAATGATGGTGCTGGAGATCTTTGAGGTCACATGGGGGAGGGGGGGTTCCCTTCACCTCCCTCTCCCCGTCTGATTGGGTGTGATGCCACGGTGCCTCCCCCTTTCTTGGTGTCTTGGATTCCCGCCTGCTGTGGATTACCTCCAGGTTAATACTCTCCTCTCCATCATTTTATCTTCAACACTCCAGATAAACTAGAACACACACCTGCTCCACACACACATAATCCAGAAGGTTAAAGGTCATAGAAACACAGGTTCATATTATATTAATGCAGCCTTTCTAATCTGATGCATCGTGAGCTGATAGAGTCTGAGACCCGTCTGTTGATGAACATTAATATAATTTAGTGCTTCATTAATCCACACCACAACACCCAGACTGGTAATGACTTTTAATATTTGTCACTGATTAAATACAGAGAAATGTGTCCTTTTATTGTCTCACATCAGGCATCATTTCAATACAATCTGTGAAAAATCAGATGAAGCTAAATATTTATTGTGACAGTTTATTACAGTTCATCACGCAGAAACCATCCCATAATCAGCCATTAATCTCTGTGGAGTCGTTTTTCCCCCTCCTGACAGAAACTGAGAAAGTGCTGAAAAGAACAACAAAAACAACAAACTTTCATATTTCCCATCCTCCCAGTAGTCATACTCTGATAAAGCTAGACGCCCCCAGAATAATAAAACTGAAGCTGAGACTGAAAATCCTCCAGAGATGAAACAGTTGTTGTAGAACACAGTAGAACACAGCAGGGTTCCACGTCTGAGTCAGAAAACTGGGACCAAATGTGAAAAACAAAGAAAGAAGGAAATCATTTGACAGCAACAGTTTGAACTTTGCCTTCTAGACAAACGTCCCACTGTTGTGTTCAGATCCGTTTATTCAGGTCGACCCGGAAAGTTCGGTTCCTTTTCCCAGACGTCTCCTTGTCATGGTTCCTAGGTGTTTGTGTTTTGTTAGCTATTTTCCTTATTTAATTCTATTATCATGTTTAGTTATTCTTTGTCTTTACTAGTTATTTCTGCACTTTCTTGTTTCCGTATTTCTCCTTGTTCTTAGATGTTCTTCACCCTTTGCTCCTTTGTCCTCCTTCCTATTATTTTATTCCCTCTAGATAGTTTACTATTTATTTCTTCCTTCTGTCCTCCACTGTTTCCTTTAGATTCCTCCCTAGACCTATTATCCTTTCTAGTTTCCTAGAGTCTTCTGTCTCCCAGCCATTTTACCTCCTGTCCCAGTTGATTACTTCCACCTGCTCTCTCCCTCTCACCTGCATCTGCTCTCACTAATTGGTCATTGGTCTTCTCAGTCACTTCCTCATTCCCTCCTCAGTATATATTCACCTCTCCTTCAGTCACAACTCGCTGGTTCGTTGTCTTTCCTCCCTTCCTGGTTCCCGCGTTCTCTGGTCTCCATGTTCGCTGGCTTCCTCGTGATTACTTGTAAGTTTTGTTATTTATTATTTAATTAAACCAGAAGAGAGGAGGGGAGTTTACCCTAGGAACCATCAAGTCCATGCAAAAACACACAAGATCTTAATATGCCACAGGCCAGAGACGGTTTCATTATAACAAATTATGAAGTTTATTTTAAACAAACAATTGAAAAAAATCTAAACAAGCCAAAACACTATCCACAAAAAAACTTGGCACTGAGGCGGGGGAAAGGGAAGCACGTCAGGGCTGGGGCTTACCGTGCGGCAGTACCAAAAAGAAAACCGAGGTCCTGGATATTGCTTGAATGGCAGTGGTTACTCAATAAAATGTAAATACAACATGTGGACATTATCTCTGCAAAAGCTGATACTGATTATGTGAAGCAGGACAAAACGAGAGGTTTTAGTTCAGGCGAGGTGTCCAGTTTGGCACAAAGTGCCATTTCTATTTTTGTCATGTAAAAGTAATATTTTTTTATTTTAATGTCACATAGTGTTCAGTAGTCCTAAAATAAACACTTTTTGGGCGTTTTTGGAAGAAAAATCTGATAATAATGCAATAATGGATATATGTATATTTTTATCCTGTGCGCCCTCTTGTGTAATGCGCATGCCTTGGCGGCTGGTAGTTTTATTTTACGCAAAGACCTACCTTCGTGGCGGATTGGTCAATTTTGATGAGCGATACCTCGTTGGATTCGTAGAAGCCTATAGAATAACGCCAAAACTTTCCAAACAAGATTGACAACACAGTCAGCCAACCAGAGAGCTGAGAACAGAGTACCAGGAAGTGCCAGCATTCTCAGCGAACAGACGACAAAACACTTTATAGGAGCCACAAATAGTAAGAGAGGTGCCCGAAAAGTTCTGAATGGTGCATAAGAGAATAACAGAAAATAACGTTTATTTGTCGAAGAAATCATCTTTACACGGCAAAACAGCAAAGGTACGGCAAATTTTACTACTGCGATTCTGAAAAGCGATTTCCTGTTGTGTTATATTTTGGCTTATATCTCCGCGGTGCTTTGGTGTAGCGTCTTGGCAGATGTATCCTTGGAATCGGCTGGTTCTCTGATTTCATTTAAGGGGCTGCTTGTGAATTTAGGACAAAGGATTGCTGCGGTAGAGCCAGAAATGTGGCGGCTGGGTTGACAAAACTATGATGTTACGAGTTTGTTCGCAAATAGTTATTTACGTGGCATCTGAGTTGTTTGTGGTTGGTAAAAATTGTTTAGATAGCCTTGTAGCGCGTGGTCTTCTGTTTAATTTGATGTGCATTATGACTATTTTTTTCTGTCAGGTTGTGTTGTCTCAAGCCTGTTGAAAAAAAGTAATTCCCTAGGTCCCACGGGTTTAACAGGATCAAAACAAAAAAAAACAAGATCAAAGAGTCCTTTAAGATTTAGCTCAGCCCTGACAGCCGAGCGAGTCACGGTCTCGCTGTCCGTTCACTGCGCGGCCCGCGGCGCCGAACCAGAGTGGGCAGAGGAGCTGCAGCGATGAGAGAGAGAGAGAACTAGAGGAGCCAAGACAGCAGCAGTCCTCCAAGGAATAGCCCAGGATCAGGCGCCTCTGAGAAGAGGCACAATAAATCTATTAATTCAAAACTTAATTTGAAACAAAACTTTAAAATAAATTCATACATGCCACTGTACTGGCATGAGCAGAGCCCCTAAAAGCATGCCAAGGAAAGCCTCAAAGGCTGCGGCTTAATGCCGCCGTGATCTACAACAGGCACAAGAATCAGCTGGAAGCCGAGCAAAAGGCAGAAACCACAATGAACAAACAACATACCGAAACGGACGCTTTGTAGGATACACAACATCCAGCAGAGCTATCCTTCCTCACAGCCCCAGCAGCCAGCCGTGCCGCACACAGAGAGCTGGCACCTTGACAGCGACATGCCAAACAAAGGACTCCACGCCGCACTACAGCCACCATGGAATGCAGAGAGGAGCCCGGCTGGCCAAACACATCCGCTTTTAAAGGAGGTGCACAGTGCCGCCCACCAATCAAGGTAGTTGGCAAGACTGGCACAGTGCCATACAGTGGCCAAGATGCAAACAGCATCCGGCCACATATATATAATTCTGAAAGATTATTGAATAAACAGAGGCAACTTGTTGGCTTTACGAATGTTAAACATGTTTGAGGTCTTTCTTATATCCAGTTTATATATAGAGAGAGAAAAAGAGAAAGCAGTTTAAAACACAGCAAATACAGCTCAACTTATGTGTGCGGCGATGCTAAATGAGCCAACAGGTTCAGCGCTTAAAGAAACAATGAACGAGACTCGTTAAAAACTCTATTTTCCCTATTTATCTGCCCAGACACAATATTACATTAAATGAACCGGTTCAGTCCTACTTTGCTTTGAGGGAGGTTCAGTCCACGAAGAGGGGAGCAAAATGTGTCCGTAGTTGAGCAAGAAAAAGAGAGTTAGAAATCCTGCACAGGATTTTCGGACCATGTCCCAACTGCAGGCTGGTTGGCCTGCAGGTCGACGTCATAACGAACTGTCTTGGAACAGTCCTGATATTGCCTAAACTGGATACACAAACAGGATGCGCACTTCAAAGCTTTGAAATGAGAGTTCTCCCCGGTCCAGCGGGTCAGAACAAAAGATAATCTTCACGGGTGAGACGTCCTCTGTGTAGCAGGAGTTTCTGCTGAGAACAGTTTGAAATGGCCGCCACCACCCTTCTTATAGCCCTTGGGCTGTGATGTCATTGTTGATGTCACCATTGGTGGCCACGGACCAATAGGAGTGTGTTGGGGGTCACCACTAGGATTGGTGGGAAATGTGGTCTGCTCAGTCCATATGGGGAAAATTGCTTCCAGCCGTCCAACAGTCTGTTCAGTTAATTTGTGGAAAATGGTTTACCAACACGTCTTTAAGCGCATTGACTCGATCAACACTCCTAGAGTCCAGATTTAAAACAGTCTGTTTTCGTAGTTCCTCCAAATGTGGGGAAGCAGTCTGTAGACTGAAGTCAGAATATGGAGCTTAAATCAAGCGCAAATCCAGAGTTACAACCTGGACCTTCTTCACAACAGTTACCCACTTCAGGCGTGTTATTCAGTGTTATCCTTTTATTTATGTATTTATTTGCTAGCAGAACATGTGCTGATTTTTAATTGATGACAAACTATATGTCAGTTTGTTGTTGTTTTTTTTTAGACAACCTGTGGCAGAAGCTGGACGAGGAAGGCGGCAGGCAGAACACCAAACGCCTAGGTCGATTCCATTGTTGAGGTCCAGAAATACATAGCAGAAACAAACATTCCCAGATCCCAGGATCCTTTGAGATACTGGGGAAACCAAAGACACACATATCCACACCTCCTCTGCCTGTCATTGCAGTTCTTGTTCACTCCAGTTTCAGCTGTCCCATGTGAGCATTTGTTCTCTAAAGCTGAAGAAATTGCATCTAAAAAGCGTAATCACCATGTTGGGATTTTCTTTTTCACAAACTGAATGGACTGGATCTCCCAGCATCCCTTGTGCCGCCCTCAACACATGCTCATTGGTCTGTGGCCAGTGAGGACATCACAGAGTTGATAAAGGGGCGCAGAACATGATATCATGATCTTTATCCTGCTCATGGAGACGCTTAATTGAAATGCTAGGAACTTTCCCTCTTTTGTTCCAACCTGCTGTATCAGGAAAGGACTCCCCTGAAAACTTTGAGGAATTACCTGCCAAGCTATCCGGCTTCCCATTTGTGCATCTAGGAAGTCTGCTGGCATCTGAGCTATACCAAGATAGCTCTCTGAAGACAGGCTCGATTCTGGTCAGTGTCTGCATTGGATGCGTCCATCTCTGACCTCGGCTGTGCACGCCCGCTTCTACCACCGTTTAAACATTTTTCGTTCCCTTTTCTCCGTCATTTGCCGTGGACTGGTGTTGACGGAAGAGAATCACCGCCAAGTAGGCCTTGAGAGTTGTATGCTCTGTGTTGTAAACTGGTTGATGCTAGAAGCAATGCTATATCTTTCCTTTGTTTCTTTTCCCTTTTATTTTGGTAATGTCAGTTGATTGTAGCCGTACCGCCACCTGTCTGGGGCAGCTGCCCACCCTAGACCAGGTCGCGTGGTGTCCATCGTCTACTAAAACTAGTGGTAAATGTCCCTTTGTTTCCACATCATCTTCACTGTGGGGTGAGCCTGGCCTTTGAAGCCCATGCTTTCCAGCCTGTTTTTCATTGCTTCACAGAGTGAAGCACGGGAACAATAAGAGCAAAGACTTTGATGGTCCCCACACACACACACCCAGAGATGATAACGGCATCTTTGAACTGATGTCCTGGTGACTGTCCTCTCTAATTCTGTCAGTGTTCTTTGTTGATTTGGTTCCATTTATACAGTTTTCTAAAATCGTCGGTAGTTTGTAGATTTTATGCATTAGAACAGATGGAAATATTGACACAGTGAGTTGGCTGTAAGGTTAATCTATTTTGTTAATAAACCGTTATATTTTTAAGGGAAGCTTCTCTGCTTTATTCAGTGTGTGCCTGCAGTTACTTTTCACAGCATTTGAGCTCACATCCTTCAGAGGAGACTGAAAGTCTGGAAATTCTTAGAATATTATGTTAATATAGAAGTGGTGCCCCAATTAATCAATTAAATCATTCAATCTCATCAATAGTTATATTAAGTTATTAGTCATAACTATTGCTGTTGAATTAAACCAGAGATGAAATCGCTCACACTCTGTTCCTTCTCTATCACAACAACCTCAAGGCAAAGACCTTGGACAATTTTTTTTGAATAAAAATAATTTTTTTAAATCCAACAGCCTGCCTCAAATACAAGCTAAAAGCAACATCACCTTCACAACAGTGTCACTTTTTCACAAGTTGTGACGCACATTCACATTTGTTATTGTATGTTTTAAAAGATAGATATTTTAATCTTGGATAAAGATATTAAATAATGCAGTGTACAATATGGAATACAGTTACTTAAATCATTTAATTCTATACACTAGGTCATTGAATCAGTAAAAAAAAGCAGCTAAAAATGCATCTTTTTAAACTTGCCTTTGATTAGTTTTGTTTTTCTGTCTCTTGTGTTGTGTTTTATTGTAAAGTACTTTGTGATTTTTATCTTGAAAGGTGCTATATAAATAAAGTTTTACTTACTATGTCCGTTGAGTCTCCCAATTAGGTTGCCTGCAATGATGTTTAAGATCCAGCAGGTGTCAGTAGACCAACGCAGTTTGGGCAATGTGCCACAATGCATCAGAAGGCCTCATCTATCCATCACTAGTCAAGCTTAACCCAATTAATTAAAATAAAGCAGAAGTTCAGCAACAGCATGTGGACCTTCTTGGTTCAGACTCGTCCTCTCAGAGAAAGGAACGCCTGACTTAACCTCCTGAGAACCAAACCAAAGAACAAAAAAAGTGTTTTCCATTTTCTTTTTTTGTGATTTCCTATCTATTTAGGCCAGAAAGAACACCATACCATTGAATTTTTTTAAACATTTTTTTTATTTTAATTTTACAGCATGTCCACTGTAGTGGACAACAGGAAGATTCACATCTAAATACAACTGATTTTAAAACAAAAAATGAACAGCATCTTATGAGATTAACCCAAGAATACATTCCATTTGATCAAAAAACTAAATTATTCATGAGCTTCGTCTTTCCCATAATGCACAAGGGACATTCCTGTTCCCTCTGTCTGTCCCTTCATCAGATTCTCCTGCATCTTCTTCCTCCCCGTCTTCACCGTCTTTCCCTATCACAGGCTAATACTCTAATAACTAATATTACTAATAATCCTCATTTTCCTAGTCTGAAAGTTCCAAATCTGAACCTCCCTTTATTATCTTGTATAGAAGCTCCTCTGCTACTGTGACGACCCCACACCTCAGTTCGGTTTTGTGTTATATGTTCTCTCTGTTTTTTTGCAAGTTGTCTGGGGTGATGGGAGACAGCTGGCCAAAGTTTCCTGTTCTCCATAAAACGGCTGAGATCCTGAGGAGACGGTCTGGGTCTTTCACGCTCTTAGACCTGGCAGTTTTTTTCCTTAGAATTTCTTTAGTTGAAAAATATTATTTTACGTAACCCCTGTTGACCCTGTTGTATGGCTTCTGAGCTGGCCACAACAAATTAGGAGCTCATCATTTGTTTGCCTTCCCTTATGGAAAAAAACCCCATTTACATTTGAGAACGTGTTTGTTTTCCCCCTGGTTAAATTTGTGCGTGTCTGTTTTCCAAGTTTTGCGGTTTTCTGTGCAAGGTTGCAGGGGGACGTTGCATCACGTTGACGTGTTGCGTCATCAGAGTTTCTATGCTTGGTGCATGTTTAGTGTGTCCTGGAGTTTGTCAGCATGCAGCGACGGTTTCCAGTGTGTTATAAGCCATACTCGAAGTTAGGTAAAGTGCATCTCTCTTTTGGGATTCGTGAGCTGTTCCTTGGTAGTGTGGAGTTATATGGTTGAGAGCAGTTGTCACGGAGGCACGGCCATAGTGTTGCCAGGGCTTCCAGTGAACTGGTCATTCTGTCAACTTAGTGGTATCTATTCTGTAAATACCCGCCGTCTCGGACTCCTGAAGACTGGGGTTCAGTTAGCTAGTCTGGGTAGGCAGATAGTGGGGGTTGGTTTGTTAAATGCTGGAAGTTTGCACGCAATTGATCTGATTGTTTAAACTCTAGGTCTCGTTTCATCATGTCCGTGGAGGAATTTTTAAAATTGCCTTCCATGGGATTTTTGGTTCTGTGTTCCAGCAATCAGTTAATAAAAATAGCAGATTATAGCATTAATGTGGGTGATAGGCGTTTGAAGGATAGTATTAGGGTGATTGTGAAGAAGTTATCTGACATGGGAGTGTTTTATAGTTCGAAGTCTTCACCTTCTGAAACAGCTGTGTTGGTTAAATCATCACATGTGGAAGCATTTCCGGGTGTTGTTGCTTTAACTTTTGAGCAACAAGAGTTACTAATGTTGTGGATGGAGTCGGAGAATTAGAAAGATTTGTGGGTACAGCGTGTATGACATGTTTAGATGGAAAAAACGTTGGCTTTGGAGAAAATGCAGCAACAGACTGAAATGGCGAAGTTAGATTTGGAAACGGTTAAATTGAACTTGCTTTGTGAGGGCAAAGTGCCTGATCTTCCTTTATCTGGAGTTTCTGGGAGAGTGTCTTTGCCCCACGATATTCTTGGAGAGTTGCAGTTGGTGCCGAAGTTTGATGAGAATGAGGTGGATGTGTTTTTTACACTATTTGAGCGTATTGCGGAAACACGTGATTGGACTGAATCAGATCGTGCGACTTCGGTACAGTGTGTTCTAGTCGGTCGAGCGCAAAAGGCATTGTCTTTGCTAATCTCAGAAGACTTTGTAGACTACAAAAAGGTTAAGTCAGCTGTGCTGAAAGCATATGAGTTGGTTCCGGAGGCATATCGAAAACTATTTCGGTCATGGAAAAAGGGGTCAAACTCACACATGGAATTTGCACAAGATTTAACAACTCATTTTTCGCATTGGTGTTCTTCTGTTTAGGTGAAAGACTATGACAAGTTGTCTAATCTCATCATTCTGGAACAATTTAAGGATTCGATTCCGGAGCGGGTAGCTTTACACATCACAGAAAAGAAAGTGACGTCTGTGTCTAAAGCTGCCGGTCTGGCTGATGAGTATGTGCTGATGCATAAGGGGATTTTTACTTCTGGCGCTGTCAGGCTGTTACCAACAGAAGGACCTGTTGTTTCTGGTTCTGAGGGTGCAGTTACTCATAGCAAAAACAGGATTTGTAATTTCTGTCACAAGAAATGACACTGAAAGCGTGATTGCTTCGCTTTAAAATCTCGGCTTAAACAGCAGAATCATAAGACAGTGGCGATGGCGGTTGCGGGTTCTGATGCTGTAGCGTCAGTGATTCCTATGATGACAGAGTCTATATTGCAATCCTATGCTCCTTTTATTTTTAAAGGACATTCAATTCAATTCAAATTCAAAAATACTTTATTAATCCCAGAGGGAAATTAAGTATGTGTCTTTGTTGAGTAGTAGACTTAAAGTGCCTGTGACAATTTTGCGGGATACAGGGGCCTTTGATTCTTTCATTTTGTCCTTTGTTTTGCCGTTTTCTGAGGAGTCTGCAACAGGGTTATCATTACCAGTGTTGGGAATGGGTATGTCTGAGTTTCAGGTTCCTGTCCACAAGCTTGAACTACACTCTGATGTTTTTGACGGACAGGTGGAAATAGGTGTGCGACCTGCTCTGCCGGGTGTTAGGGTAGTTCTGCGAAATAATATTTCTGGTGCTAAAGTATGGCCAGAATATATTAGTCTAATGCTAAGACCAGATGTTGAAAAGGAACTTGTTCCTAATGCTCAAGAAAGTCCTGACGTTTTGCATGCATGTACAGTGACACGGTTGATGAAAGCTGGTCAGACTGCATGGTCGGTTCTGAAAAGACTGAGAAGCTGGAGTTATGGAGTTTGGGTTTAACTCGGCTGCCCAATTCTATTACTCAGGGGGATCTGCATAGGGAGTTAAAGACTGATGATACTCTGCAGTCGTGTTTTCAGTCAGCCTTCACGTTTGAGGAAATGTGGAATCACGCTCAAGGTTATTTCATGAAAGATGACATCTTGTGGCGTAAATGGGTTCCACAGTTTGGAGATGTGGTTGGGGATCCCGTTTACCAGATTCTCATTCCATTATCTTAGAGACTGTTGATTTTGCGTGTTGCTAATAATGAGGTTGGGCATATGGGCATTGAAAACAACACATGATCATGTGTTGAGACATTATTTTTGGCCACGACTGAAAAAGGATATTGCAGGATATGTGAAAACTTATCATACATGTCAACTTACTGGACAGTCAAATCAGAGCATTCCTGTAGCACCATTGTCTCCTATTCCAGCAGAGTGTCAACCTTTTGAATATCTACATACTGATTGTTGTGATTTCTCATAAGATGAACTGAACAGACTTTTGGATGGCTGGGAGCCATTTCAAAGATGGACTGAGCAGAACACATTTCCCAGCAATCCTAGCAATTCAATTTCAATTCAATTCAGTTTATTTATATAGCGCCAATTCACCACAGATATCATCTCAAGGCTCTTAACAAGAAGTTATTTCAATACATTTATACAAACATTCCAATCAGTTAAAAAGTTTCCTATTTAAGGAATCCCAGCAGATTGCGTCAGTCATTGGCGTGAGGTTGGGCCCCGTTGATGCAGACTTTCAAACCACAGCAATCCTTCAGCAATCCCTCATACTGAGCAAGCATGTAGCGACGGTGGAGAGGAAAAACTCCCCTTTAACAGGAAGAAACCTCCAACAGAACCAGGCTCAGTAGGAGCGGCCATCTGCCACGACCGTCTGGGGGTTTGAGCAGTGACCCCCAAGACACTCCTATTAGTCCGTGGCCACCAATGGTGACATCAACGATGACATCACAGTCAAAGGGCTATAAGAGTGGTAGTGGCAACCATTTCAAACTGTTCTCAGCAGAGGTTCTTAGCAGAAACTCACCTCTAGCATGCACTAACAACTAATTGCATCCATAACTTTTGTTTTGCTTCATAGTAATCTGCATACGTACAGATTAACACCTTTCAGGCTACAGTAGTAACTGTAAATACATTCTAAGTGCATTAAAATAACCCTTTCAGGTTTTGCAGTTTCTCTTTTGGAAGTGGTGAAGGGACACATTGGTATCATTTAACACAAGACTTCGTTAGAGAAGCTGATTTTTCTGCACTCTACCTCTCTAAGTGATGGATCCACATTTATTCTAGACATGATTTAGAAATCCTGAAAACCACTACAACTCTGCTATCCGCACAAACCCACCTGACATATAGCCTGAACACAGCTATTTCAAGGTTTGTTAATAATGAATAATTCAGTCTTCAATCTATTGAATTTAATTTGACTTTCTCAAAGTCCCTAAGAAAAACAGATTGTACAAAGTCACACTATGGCCTTCACAGTGGTTCTTCCTGTAATTGAATGGTTGACACTGGATTAATGTTGCACACCTCCTGCAGGCGAATCAGACAATTACAGGCTAGAACTAACTTGTTATAAAAGTTATGTGATTGTTTGTAGCTCCTCCCATGCTAACGGCACAAGCCGAACCCAGTGCCTGATGGGAGCTAGCTAATCAACATTTTACCCCAAATGTCAAAGGGTGTTTCTCAATGCCAAGGAACCTCGCCTTGATACCTTGGTCCCGCCCCGGTTGCCTAGGAGACACGTCATCAGGGACCGCCAAGGCGTGTTCCAATGTTCATGTGCTACCGAGGCGTCTGTCCTCCGTTTAGCTAACTGACCGAGGATACATGGGAGGTTCCTTGATGCCTTCCCTCGGTCAAACATTTCCCAGAATACATTGCGGCATTTTCGAAGTTGCAGCTTCGGTTGCTAGCAGGTACTAACTCGCTTTCACATTTGATTTAACCAATATATACACAAATAAAAAAGTAAAACTCTCGTTATACATCTATATTGAAACTTATACGTACAAAATATAACGATGGGCGGGACGTAAACAGAGCTTGTAAACAAAAGGCGGGGCCTGGGCAGCCGCGGTCACGTGATGCAAGTCTGTTCCATTTGACTGTTTTCTTTGACCAAGGAAGGACAGAGTCCTCGTAAGCGAGGCGAGGCGTTGCCTTGGTAGGCGAGGCGCCTTGACATTGAGAAACACCCCTACTCTTTCCTGTCCTGTCCTTTCCCTTCTCTATCCTTGCAAGCGTTGATGACGAATCGAACCAGAAGTATGATGATAACAATGTGGGTACATTATATATATTTTTTTACTTTTATTAGTGGTGGGTTAGTCCCCGCCCAGACTCAGGTAGCCCTCCTCCCCGGCGCATTGAGACACTTTTTAAACCCACAGATGCTAATAAAGATTTTAACATTTTAACCTAATAATCTCCCTCGTATGTCACTGTGTTTCTACTGAGGGTTAAACCTCGTGGCTGAATCAAAATACTTTGAAATCTAAATGTTCCAGGTGTCTGAATAGTTCTGACTCATGCCTTGTCCACACGTAGCCGGGTATCTCACAAAACGAAGATATTTTTCTACGGTTTGGCCCGTCATCCACAAGAAAACGCAGATTTATGTCACCAAAAGCAAATCTTTTTGAAAATTCCGGCCAAAGTGAAGATTTGAGTTTTCTCCGTTTTAAGCGTTTGTGTGTGGACAAAAATAAACAGAGTTTTAGGCTCCGCACCGTGACTTTCTGCGACAAAAATGCTCCGACATCATTTGTGCGACCCGTTTCCACTCAGAAACAGCATCTATGCCCTCAGAGACGTGTTGGTATCATCGATTGTCCAAGCGCTTTTTGCTTGCTTGCTTTTACAAGCTCAATAACTGCTCTATGTGGAAGGTGGAACATAGAAAGTTACTCTGAGTGGATAGGATTTGGGGGAACTACTGCCCCCTACAGGTTTGGCATGTCTATGAATGTGGTGTGGACGGAGTTTTTTTTTTTTAAATGAGGTGGTGAGGATATTTGTTTTTAAAAACCCTGGCTACATGTCAACATGGTGTCAATCTGATGCAGATGTAAACAATAAGTCTTCAGCCTCAGATTAAATCAGCTCTGTAACGTGAAGCACATTGACACACAGAGGATGAATCCATGACCAGAGCTTTAATACCAAGTATGTTTGAATCCATAAATATTTCATTTTATACAGTATTTACCGTGAAAAAAGGAACATTCACAGAAACACTACATAAGTCGGCGAAGCAGCACCGATCGATCTGCAGAGGACACCTCCGGTTCACACGGAGTCGTCCAACAGGCTGAGCAAAGACAGAAAACATGTTGGTTGTTCCTTTCACAAGGCGCCGGAATCAGAGAACGGCGCAGAGAATGCCGTTAAGGGTTTAGTGTTCGGTTAAACTGTTCGGTCCTCCGGAACCGTTTCAGGAAAAAAACTGATGGTTGTTTTGATGCAGGAGAAATAAACGAACCCCAGTACAGTTGTGTGCAGTACAGCTGCTTAAAAACATTTCTTTTGTATTTTCATCTCCAGTTTTTATCAGTCATTCGGACGTATTATTAGAGAATGAGTCTCTTGTTTTTGTCGGTTGGACGCTGATTTTCATGCCAATGTCCACAGAGAAATATTTGATATGACTTGATAAAAGTAACAAGACAATTTCCATCGATTCTGTGATTCAGTGACGGCAACTCCTCTGTCTGAAAACCATGAAGAGTCATTAGAGTCCACAGAAAGATCCCACTGCAACACATTCTGAGGTGGCAGATTTCTGTGTTCTGTTAGTTGAGAGAAGAACCAGAGATCATTTCTCAGCGCTTACCCTTAAAAACTGCAACATGATCATTTGCTGCAGATCCAAACTGTTTCACGGTTCGGATGTTCTGCAGCAGCTGAGGGTGAACAAGGAGACGTCTTCTTGTGTCAGCTTCATCAGAGATCTTCCAGGTTCTTGTCAATCCTTGGAACGAGTCTGGAGAAATGTGGGATCATCTCTGCAGCTCAGCGGACCTTCACAGATCTGTCAGAACGGGGAAACTAAGCCCCGCCTTTCTACTTCCTGTCCATGGGTCCTCTACTGCCAAACAAAATGAATGAGTCAATGGAGCGGTAGCTATTTTCTGATCCCTTTTGAAATGCGCCATCGATTTAACATACAATGTCAGTCATTTTAAAGCCCATTATGATGCAGAGAAAACGCTAATTTTTGACCAGCAGAAAAGTTACTTTAGATTTTGTGTAAAAACACTTACTGGACTACAACTGAAGAAGGAGGAGAAAAATGGCGGTGAGATTAGCCGGCTCCGCCTCCTTCCTCCAGGCTGAAGGAAGGAGCATTAAAGGTGGAGAAAACCACCATAAATGTGGAAAGTAGCAGCTATGCTGGGGAGAAACAGTCGGTAGAGTGAGAGCCGGCATGCAGCTCCACAAGCTAGTGCTAGCTAGCGCTAGCTCCGTGACGTCATATATGCGACTTCTGATTTGTAGGGATTTTTATGGCTAATTTTTACAATCAAATAAATCCCAAGTCACTTGACAAACAGTTGAAACACATCATCATTAGTTGTAATTTAAATTGAGGTAAATCATGTGTGATTCAGGATGTAACACAAAGCAGACCAGAAAATATAACTTTTAGCGCTCCATTGATTTCCATTCATTTTTCTTCCGACAAGAAGGGGAGGGGCCTTAGGCTCATCATAGCTCCTGATGTACGGAAGAGGAGTAGGGCCAAGAAAAAACTATAATTCTGCCTTTTTTTTTAAATCTGAATTCCAGCTTTTTTTGAAAAACTTGGAAGTCTGACACTTTTCTTAGAATTTCATCCTTTTTCCCTCAAAATCTCGACTTCCTCTTATAATTACGACTTTTTCTAAAAAATAAATAAATCAGAATTTCTAGTTTTTTATCAGAATTCTGAGATTATTTTTCCCCCAGTGGCCCTGATCCTCTTCCGCACTGCTATGAAGGTGGAGGAACATGCCGCCTTCAGAGATGCTGAAGACCAAAAACTGATCCGCTGCAGTTTAATTTAGTTCAGAGGACTAAAGGAGACAGAACGACCCGGTAGCTCAGAACCAGAAAGAACCGAAGCACTGAGCGAGTCTCAGCTTCAGGCCCGACGGATTCTCTGCTGAACCCGGTCATGGCTCCAGCTTCTGATGCTGAGTTCTCAGGTGTTTATTCAAGCTGCTCTTCTGCCTGAAGTTTTTTCCACAGGTGGCGCAGGGGAAAGGTTTCTCTCCGGTGTGAATCCTCATGTGGTCGGTGACGTGGATCTGCTGAGTGAAAACTTTTCCACAGATGAGACAGGCGAAAGGCTTCATGCCGCTGTGGGTTTTCTTGTGGTTGGCTAGGTAACTGGTGTTGCTGAAAGCTTTCCCGCACTGATCGCAGACGAACGGCTTCTCGCTCGTGTGGATCCTCTTGTGTTTGGTTAAGTAACTGTTCTTGGCGAAACATTTCCCACAAATCGGACATGGATACAGATTCCTGTCTGTGTTCGGTGACAGGAGGTCCGGTCTTTCACTGGAAGTTCTGGTTTTCTTTGGGTGCAGCGCTTTGCTGATTCTTCCCTCCTGATGGTTCTGATAAAGGAGCTGGTAGCTGCTTGGTTCTGGTTCATCATCGTAATCAACAGTCACCATGATGGCCTCCGTCTCCTGCTTCAGGACGAGCTGTCCATCCTGACCAGTGCAGACGTCCACCAGCGCAGGTTCTGGTGCCTCCAGGTCTGGACTGGAGCTCCTGTCCTGGTCAGGAGGAAGGTCCTCGCTGGTGAAGTGATGTTGGAGGCCTGGAAGGAGACAAGAGGAAAGGTTTTACTGCCACTCTCAGCAACCATCTCTCTCTAGTATCAGTGAAACATCTGATCACCAAGAAGAAGCTAAACTGTCTGAGTCGCTCGCCTGGAACAGCAACTCCGATTGGTCTGGAGTCAGACTGGAGGATAAATATCAGCAAGAGCCGCTTTCATCATGCTGCAGAGGTTAAGGCAGCTGATCAGCAGTGTGCAGCTCTTCTTTAACTCATTTGATACATAGATAGAAATTCTAGTGGAGCAGGTTCTGTGTGACTAAAACGGGCGTGTCTCCTGTGTTGGGCTCAATCAGGGAACAAACGTCCTGAAAACCTGAGTGAACTGGATCCAGGTGGTTCAGAAGAACTAAAACACAAAGAAAATTCTGCTCAGCTGAAACCATCAGAGATGCTTCAAAATGAAAACCAAAACCAAGAAGTTCTGGTCCAGTGATGGTGTGGTGGAAGATTCTTATGTAATTAGGAATTAAGTGTATATTCTCTGTCTTGTGAATGCATCTAGGGTAAAATGACAAGCTTATTGTTCCAACTTAATGTTCCTGATATATATGTGTCAGGTCACCAGAGAGACAGACGCCGGGGAAGTAAGATATCAGTCTAGCCTCAGATGAGCTGCTTCATGCCTCGCTACCGGACTCGCATGGACCAGTTACTCCAGAGGCGGGGTGTGAAGGTTGGAGAAGACGTCTACAGAGATAAACAGTGATTGCTGAATACTATTTAAGCTGTTAGTTAGAAAGGTTGGTGAGGGCGATGCATGAGTAAATCTGTCCCCTCCATGTTTTGGCCAAAGCATGTTTGTATTAAAATTAGGGCTGTCAAAATTAATGCATTAATGCGGGTTGATTAATTTGTGGAATTAATCCCATTAATTTTTTTAACGCAATTAACGCATGCATAGAATGATCTGCCCTGTTTACCCCACAATTAAACCTGCGCTACTTTCAGTGCTCGCTTTTCACGTAAACAGCATGACAACTGTTTGATAACTGCAGATAATAACAGTGGGAACCAGGGAGTAATGTAAAGGTTCGGTGTTGATAAATAAATAATCCCTCTATTAGTCAGAAAATTTCAATAAAAAATACTTAATTCCTCCCAGAGAGAAATTAAGTGTTGTTGTAGCTCATATTTAATTTTTCAAGGAGCTATTGTAGATCCTGATGGCTGTAGGCAGGAATTATCTCCTGTAGCAGTCTGTGTCGCAGCAAAACTGAAGAAGCCTCTGACCGAAGACACCGTTGTAGGATAGTCCCATGAAGAGGATGCTCAGGGTTGTCCAAAATTGAATAAGAAACTGTCAGCTTTACATTCAGAAAATGTTAACCAGTTAGTTTGTGTTAGCAACTGGCTAAAAGATTAATAGGTAAAAAGCTCCACGTGTAAATGTGATGGTGGAATTCAAAACAAAAGTTCCATGAATCTCTCCTGTATTTCCTTAAGAAAAAGAGCAACAGCTTCCGGTTTCGTCCTTTATTTACACCAAAAATGTTAATTTTCGGTCATATTTAGGAATGTTAATTAATCGTGATTAATTTACAGCTACCCTGTGATTAATTAGATTCTAATTTATAATCGTTTGACAGCCCTAATCAAAATACATAAACGCCTTCTGGGATTCAGTCTTCTTTCTTATGGAAACCCTGATGTATTTTCTGCCATTACAATAGAGACTGGGACCCTGATGAGCTGCAGGGGACCAGAGAAGGTCTCAGCAGGGTCGGTGCCGTGGTCCACAGCCTTTACAGTCATCCGCCTCGATCCGGGGATCAGCAACCAATCTCCTGACACAAAGGGAGACGCTGGGCGGCTGCAGAATCCAACATCCATGTAAGATGGCAGGACCAGAGGATGAGCTGGGCAAGGCAAACTCCCCTCCTTAGAGAGGAGGTGAGGTGGTTTTCAGCACGGTGGTATGATACCCGTCTACCCAGATGTGGGCTGTGGCGCGAGCAAGCGAGCGCAGATTGATCGGCGGTGAGACCTCCATGCAGGACCAGATTTTGAGGTTTTTTTCATCAGCCTGAAAACAAAACATGCAGCTCATGTTGCAACTGAAGACTTGCTTGTTGAGCTGATTCACTTAAAGTTCTGCTCAGAGGACACGCACACACGGTTACAATGCAAACAGCTGTGAAAACATAATGTGCATCTCATAAAATCTAACTTAATCTTTTTGTTTTTGTTCCTTTCCGTTTCTGCCCCAAAACCTGCTGATTTACAAATACTTTGTTACCTTACTTAAGTAGAAATTTTGGGTATTTATACTTTACTGAAGTAATTATCTATGGGCCGACTTTTTACTTCTACTCCTTACATTTTAAAAATAGCCTCGTTACTCCTGCTTCATTAAGTCTTTTATTAAGAAGACACACAAAAAACTAGGGCTGTAAAGTCCTAGTCGACTGGTCGACTTATTGGTCGATGCGTTCTGAGTCGACCAAAACTCTGATTGGTCGATTTTATGCCGTGTTAATTTTTGAAATTTGATTGGACAAGAGACATTCCATGAGAGCTGATCGGTGCTGATGTTAGAGTAGGCTACAAGAGCGCTGCCTCTGTGTGATGTTGCTTTAACAGTCTACAGGGAGATCGAAGAACGTCCACGTTATTCAACGTTCTGTGGCTTCAGTGCTTAGTTTGTAAATCATTAGGTGGCGGAACGTAAAGTACACGACAGCGCAGGCATGACCAGAGACGCGAACAGGTCCCGGAACGCAGGAAATGGTAGCGGGAAAAAAACGTGTAAAAACATGATGTGGGCCTTACAGGCCTGAATGTTATAAATATTGTAATGTTCTCCGATAGATGCAGACAATGGTTGGAATCGAAAGCTTCAATGCCGACTGCTGTTGGCCGCAATCACGCCGTACAAAACAGTAATCAAAAGAACTCTCACATAAACCGGTTGTCTGTCTAGCTCCATTTACAGACACACACCAGTTCCCCGCGCGCAGCCTGCAGAACAGCGCTGGATTTGGTCGGGTTTTTTATTTTTGTATTTTATTGCTTAATGCCCACAGTCTGTGTTTTGAGCCCAATGCACAGATTTATTCCGTTTGTACTTGTCTTGATCCGGCATGTTTAATAAAGATCATTGTCCCTGAATTGCCGTGCCGTTTAGTGCAATTGCAGTAATCATGGAATATTATATTGCGCAGATGCACGTAATGCAAAATGCTTGTATGCGATCCATTGCGTACTGCGCACACGGGTCCCATTAACCGAATATTTTCCATATCAGTCCGTTTCTTTTGTTGTTTTTTTACAACGGTGATGGAAAATCTAAAGGCCACTTGTCATTTTGACAGATTATAATTCACACCCCTGACCATTTGGTGCAGACGCGCGGACATTTTTAGTTTGGAGTTAAAGCGCTGAGTACAAGTAACTGAATCCATAAATTTATAATAAGAAGATTTCCATGAGGCCATCTGAGGATCATCTCAGACCGGAGGCTTTGGAACGTGACTGTTACCGGTGCGGCTGGTTAAAGACGCGCTTCAAAGAGCCGATGTCGTGCCAAACACCCGGGCAAAAGGAGCGCATGCTCCGACATTTTCTGCTGCTGAAGCGATATGAAGCTGGATTCAGAGAGTCTGTCTGACTTCTGAGTAAAGCTTTTTTCTTTAATGTCATTTTTTAAAATATATTACTTTTACTTTTATACTTTAAGTAGTTTTGAATCCAGTACTTTTTTACTTTTACTTGAGTAAAAAAACTTTATTTGATACTTCAACTTCTACAGACGTCTTTTTAAACCCTAGTATCTATACTTCTGCTACTGTATTGAATGTGACTTTTGACACCTCTGATGCTTTGACATGTTTTGTGTGTTCTTCTTCTTTTACTGTTGTTTTTACTTTATATGCTTTGTCTGTGTTGTACTGCTATTTTTATTTTGTACCTTAATCATGTAAATCACCTTGTTGTTGAAAGTGTTGCTATACTAATAAAATCTAATTTCCTTTTCTGGAAAACACTTCCAGAAAACTGCAAAGCTGCTGAAACACTGAGTTCTGTTTAGAGCTGATCAATAATCACTGGAAGATCTTTAATTCTAGTCTGGATTGAAACTTTTCATTACTTCTTTATTTTGCCATTAATTAGTGGTTTCATATTGTGTTTATTTATAGTGTTTCTATCATGTAAAGCTCTGTGAGCCGCCATGTTGCTGAAATGTTTTCTACTAATAATCTGGATTTGAGCTGATCTACTTCAGTCGGTAACATTCAGCCTCAAACACCAGGAGAATCTGTGTCGACTCTTTAGGAAAGAAAACAGTTTTATTAATAATAAAAAGAAAACTTTCCTCATTTCTCAGTAATCAACATGTTTTATTGAATAAAGCCAAAGAGAGAGAACAGCAGACATTTCTGTTTCTGATCTAAATCTAAAGAACTGAGAAGAAAACAGCCTCAGTTCTACGTTGATGTTAGTTTCACTTTTCTTCTCTGGATCACAATAAAGAAAACAGAATCAAGTTCAGTTCACTTCAATCTCAGCTGATTGAAACAAGAACAACATTTGTTCTGCAGAACAATGGAAGAGAAACCAGAACATCCAGATACATCAATACAAATATTAAAGCTAAACTATTAGAGCCCAGAGAAGTTGAGATTTTCATGTGGACAAATATTTCTGTGTCATAAGAATGAAAGAAAACATCAGCAGTGAAATCCTTTCTGGCTCCTGGAACACAGACACAGAGAACTACATTTAAAGCAGAAAACTATAGAAGAAGAGAACAGCAGAGCAGAGACACCAGAACCATGAACCCAGATCAACAATCAGGGAGGAGAGAGGAGAGAAACCTACTTGGGTTTACACAACTCTGCAGAACCAGAACCAACCCTGAGTCCAGCATGTAGCGTCTGAGTGAATGTGGTCTGGACTCTGTGGAGGAGAGTCATGGTTTCAGAGACGCTGTAGAAGGACAGAATACCTGCTCTGTGATCCAGGTACACTCCTACTCTGGAGGGAACTGGACCTGAGATGGAGGTCCAGATCTTGTTGTGACCAAATCTAGACCTGAAACAATCTAATGCCCAAGATTTGTCATTACGTCCAAATCCACATTCATTCCCTCTTCCTGCTCTGCTGATATTCTTGTAAGCGACTGATACAGAAACTCCTCCTCTCCACTCCACCTCCCAGTAACAACGTCCAGTCAGACTCTCTCTACTCAGAACCTGAGGATAATCAGTGAATCTGTCTGGATGACTAGAATCAGTCTGAGGTTCATTCATCCATGTCACCTTCTTGTTCCCCTCTGATAGTAGCAGATTTCTGTATGCTGTGTTTGGATCCATTGTGATTTCACATGAATATCTTAAGAACCCAGCTCTGCTCTTTGGTTCTGGTTCTGACAGTAGAACGTCCACCTCAGAGAGCATCAGTGAGATGTTTGTCCATGTGTCTCTCAGGATGTCCTGTAGCTGATCTCTGAGCTCTGACACAGCTGCTGTCACGTCCTCAAAGTGTCTCAGAGGACGGATGTTGATGCTGGATGAGTGTGTAGACTCACTGAGTGCTGACAGTGAGGGGTAGTTGTGGAGAAACTGGTTGTGATCCTCTGTGTCTGAGAGCTGCTTCAGCTCAGCGTCTTTCCTCTTCAGCTCACTGATCTCCTGCTCCAGCTTCTCCTGAAGCTCTTTGACTCGACTCACTTCAGTTTCCTGCTGGGATCTGATCTGCTGCTTCACATCAGAGCTTCTTTTCTGGAGGAGACGGATCAGCTGAGTGAAGATCTTCTGGCTGTCCTCCACTGTTTTATCAGCAGACTGATTGATGGCCTCCACCTCCTGATGAAGCAGCTTCACATCTTCCTCTCTGTCCTGGATTCTCTGCTGGATTTCTCCTCGTCTCTCCTCCAGCTCTCTCTGCCTCTCGGTCCTTTCTGCTGCAGCTGAGATTGTGTCGTGGCCTTTATGTTCATCCATTAAACACATAATACAGATAGACTTCTGATCAGTGCGGCAGAACATCTTCATCACCTCATCATGACGAGAGCAGATGTTCTCCTGGAGGTTCTTGGAGGGCTCCACCAGCTTGTGTTTCTTTAAAGGAGCTGAATCATAATGAGGCTGAAGGTGTTTCTCACAGTAAGAGGCCAGACAGACTAAACAGGACTTGGTGGCTTTCAGCCTCCTCCCAGTGCAGACATCACAGGCCACATCTTCAGGTCCAGCATAGCAGTGATCAGCAGGAGCAGCTTGGAGTCCAGTCTTCTTCAGCTGCTCCACTAAAGCTGCTAACATGGTGTTCTTCTGCAGGACAGGCCTCGGTATGAAGGTTTTCCTGCACTGAGGGCAGCTGTGGATTCCTCTCTGATCCTCTTCATCCCAGTGGATTTTAATACAGTTCATACAGTAGCTGTGTCCACAGGGAAGAGTCACCGGATCCTTCAGTAGATCCAGACAGACGGAACAGGAGAAGGTTTCTCTGTCCAGCTGCTCCATTTCTGCTCTCAGTCACACTGACTGTGTTAGTTTCATTTCCTGAGAACAGAAACTTATCAGAGCTCTGATCTACCAATCATGTGTCAGTGCAGAGAGGCTGCAGCCAATCAGCTTCTACCTTCAGCACTTGTTGGCTCCGCCCAGCTTCAAACAGAGGGAGGAGCATCAGGCTCTGATTCCAGGAAGAGGAGGGCTCTTACAGTCATAAAGTTTCAGGTTTAACCGGCTCCACAACAGTTTCCTGTTCAAAACAACTGACTGAGTCTCCAAAACTCAGATCTCCACCATCTGATCTCTCCACAGCATCAGATCATGAAATAAAAGAATCGTTGCTGCTGAACAAACTGGATGTTTGGTTGCTCAGGGAAATCTGCTGCCTGTTTCCTAACTGCACTATAATGGCAGCAGGACACAGAGAGGTCAAAGGTCGCATCATATTCATAGCAGTTTATGAAGCTGTAAAACTTTTCCACGACTCCTAGCAGACAGAGGAGCTGCAACCAAACATGTCTGGCAGAGGTCAGAGTCCTGGAGATCTTGAACTTTGACCTCCAGCAGAACTTTTCCAGCTTTGTTGAGTTTAGCAATAAAACTCTGATTCAGCAGCAGAAGAACCAGGAAACTTCCTGGTTCTTCACTTTTAGAAATATTTCCTTTTAGCTCTTCATAAACAGCTGAGATGATTTAGAAGTTGTATTTTCTGTGGAGCAACAAGATGAAGCAGTTTTGTTCTATTAAATGCTTGATATTGATCAGAGTCTCCATGGAGGGAAGATGGCTGATTTCTGCTCAGTTTAGACAACATTTGGTTCTGCAGAGGAGAGAGTGAAAGTTGGAGCTCTGATCTATCAACCAGCTGTAGAAGTGGGTAGGAACTAGTTACATTTCCAGGTTTTAACTAGGGATGTGTCCTTTGTGTCGAGTAATCCAGGAGGATTGTTGTGAAGCGCGTATGGAGGCTTGTGTTTATTACTATGTAGTAACGTTGGAGGCCTCGCTATCCGGCCGTACCTCGTGACTGATTCATGAACCAGTTTGATGTGAACTGAAACATAAGAGGCAGCAAAGATGCTGCTGTTTCCCCGTCACATTTCTGCATTAGGATTAAATCCTGTTTGTGTTTGGAGTCTATAGGAGCGTCTTTTTAGTGATGGAACTAAAGAGGAGATTTTCCCTTGTTTGGTAACATTTGGATATTAAAGCTCCCCTGATAATATTTCCACATAGTCGGATAATAAATCATCAGCAACAAAAAACACAACACAGCCGATCATGTGTTCTTATTTTCTACTAATCTGTGGTGTTTTGAAGTCCAACACAGTAGAAAACTTTTAATTTTTCAGTATAAATAAATACATTTTGTCCCTCGTGACATAATTACACAATAACACAAGTCAATTTATACCAAAACACTCTTGTTAGTTTACCCTTTCCACAAACTTCAGTGCATCACGAGGCTTCATCTCGCCATCTCTGGTTTTAACGACCAATCTGTTCAAAGAAGGGATGCGTTATCTGAACAAGGCCGGAGTAAGGCTGTTAGCAGCAAACATTTTCTCTTATCAAAATCAGAAAGCAAAACACTTGCTCCCAAAAGCTGACCTTGAGGCGCCCATGGATATCAGAGAACAAAAACAGCAAGTCATGATGACACCACAGGACCGAACAGATAAACAACCATCAGAGATTAAGTCTTCATCTTCCTGTGACTCAGCCACATCAAATGAGTCTCCATTTAGAAACTTTACAGACAGACTGAACGAGCAAATCAAATTTGGGACACAATTAACACCAAAACTTAGACTACACCAAACGCCTGGGACTAGTGCCCATAAGCCTGGGAGCTTCCCCCCACTGATTATTACAGATATCTGATATTTGAGGGAACCGGGCAATAAATCCACCCCTACCGTCTCCCAGAATTCACCCGGCACCCCTGAGGCTATATCAGTGATTACCAGCAGCAGGAAACATAAACCGTTAACCACACGCTCTCATATTAAACAAAATCTCAAATTGATAACCTGTCAGAAGGTTCAGCTGCCCATCATCACAATACTTAAGTTAGCTTTATTAAACATTAGATCTCTATCCGGGAAGTCTTTTCTTATCAATGACTTCATCACTGAGCATAATTTACACGCCCTTTTTTTATCAGAAACTTGGCTAGATGAAAATAACGAAACAACTGCATTGATAGAATCTAGTCCTCCAAATTATAATTTCTTAAGTGAGAGCAGAAACACAGACAAGGTGGAGGTGTAGCCACCATCTTTCACATCTCAATTAACTTTAAAAAGGTAACTCTGGGCACGTTTGATTCTTTTGAATACCTAGCCACCCAGATAAATGAGCCTAACAAAGCGTTATTTCTAAGTTTATATAAACCACCAAAACTTAACTCTAACTTCTTTAATGATTTCAATGACCTTCTTTCTGTAATATGTATCGACTATGACCAACTAATCATTGTGGGGGACTTTAACATCCATACCGACAACCCCCAAGATAGACGAGCAAAAACGTTAGATGATACTCTCCACAACTTCGGACTGATCCAGCATGTCAAACAACCAACACACAATAAATGACACACTCTGGACTTAATTATCAGCAAAGGTTTAAATATTTCTGACATCTCTGTAATTAATATTGCATTATCTGACCATTTCTGTATTTTCTTTCAAAGTACCATCTCTGCTAAATTATCCAGCCACAGTAAGACCACTATAAAAAAGCGTTTTCTAGGGGACAGTTCAGTAGAAACCTTTAAACGTATTTACCCTTCCACCACATCCCCCTCATCTCCCAACTCAAACTCAGTAAATAAGTTGGTAGATAATTTCCTTGCGAAAATCTCAGACATCATGGATTCCATTGCTCCAACTAAAGTGAAAGTAGTCTCAGGTAGAAAGAAGTCTCCGTGGACAAGTAATCCACTGGTACGTAGTGAAAAATAGAGTGTCGACGAGCCGAGAGAAAATGGCGGAAAACTCGACTCCAGGTTCACTGTGAGATCTACAAAGAGAGACTGAATAGATATCAGCTAACTATAAAAGAAGCTAGGGAATCGTTCTTTTCTGAAATCATCAACAGAAACATTAATAATGCACGGACCCCATTTGCAACAGTGGAAAGACTAACCAATCCTTTAGTGACAGTAGCCCCAGAACTAAATTCTACCAGGGCCTGAAATGAATTTGCAGCTTTTTCACTGAAAAGATTCTAACAATTAGACGGTCAATCTCTACTTCAATATCGAACCCACAACCAGTGCCATCCCCAATCAACAACAATGTAGAGAAAATGTCTGAATTCCACGAATTAAACCAGAACAGCCTTGAAAAAAATCATTATCCAATTAAGCTCCTCCTCCTGCTATCTTGATATCCTACCCACAGCTTTTCTAAAGAAAGTTCTTCCTGTTATTGGTTCTGATCTTGTTCAAATAGTGAACTCATCACTGCTATCAGGTGTCTTCCCCCAGGCTTTAACACACCAAGACTGTCCTAGTCAAAGTATTCAATGACATCCGCATAAATACAGAACCACAGTGCTGGTTCTGTTGGACCTCAGTGCAGCATTTGACACTGTTGATCATGATATTTTATTGGAACGACTGGAGAGCTGGGTCGGACTCTCTGGTACAGTACTTGGCTGGTTTGAGTCTTAACTGAAGAACAGGGACTTCTATGTTTCAATAGGAAACTTTTCATCAGAACAAACAGAAATCAATTATCAGAATTATTTAATATCTACATGCTCCCACTAGGCAAGATTATAGCAACCAATAACATTAGCTACCATAACTACGCGGATGACACTCAGCTTTACATTATTCAAACCCTAAATCAATGCATTGACCAAAGAAATGGATGGATGTGCCATAACTTTTTCCAGCTGAATAGAAACAAAACTGAAATAATTATTTTTGGACCCAAGGAGGAACGATCAAGAGTCAGCACACAGCTTCAGTTAATCCAGCTAGAAACTACTGATCAGGCCTGAAACGTAGGTGTAGTAATGGACTCAGACCTGAACCTCCAGGGTCACATAAAGGTCAATAACAAGGTCAGCCTTCTATCACCTGAAGAACATTTCTATGATTAAAGGACTGATGTCACAACAGGACCTAGAAAAACTCATCCATGCGTTTATCTTTAGTCGGATTGATTACTGCAACAGCGTCTTCACAGGTCTGCCTAAAAAGTCAATCAGACAGCTGCAGCTGATCCAGAACGCTGCTGCTCGTGTTCCTCACTAGAACCAGGAAAGTAGAGCACATCACCCCAGTTCTAAAGTCCTTACACTGGCTCCCTGTAGCTCAGAGAATAGATTTCTAAATACGTCTACTAGTTTATAAATCATTACATGGCTTAGCACCAATGTATGATGAAGACCTGCTGTCACGGTACCAACCACCAAGACCACTCAGGTCCTCCAACTCTAGCCTACTAAACATCCCTAGACTCAGAACTAAACATGGAGAAGCAGCTTTCAGTTTCTATGCTCCCCTTATCTGGAACAGACTTCCTGACGAGTGTAGAGCTGCTGAAACTCTGAACTGCTTTAAATCGAGACTAAAAACCATCTGTTTAGAATTGCCTTCAATTAAATGATTGATGTCATATGTATGAAATGTGTTCATGTTCTCTTGCTTTATTGTGTATCATGTGTAATGTGTGTTTCTTTTACTTTTAAATTCCATTGTTTTGTTTTTTAAATCGCCAAATCATGTAAAGCACCTTGAATTACCCTGCTGTTGAAAGTGTGCTATACAAATAAAATTGCCTTGCCTTCTGTATCAGCCCTCCCGTGCACCAAGGGCTGCCGATCAACTTCTTCTGCAGGTCCCAAAGACACGTTCTAAATGCCGTGGTGAAAAAGCTTCTGCTGTTGTTGCTCCAAGACTTTGGAATGAGCTTCCCCTAGATGTCAAAAAATCATCTTCGATAAATGTTTTTAAGACACAGCACTTCTGCTTGGCTTTTCACCACCCATAACATCTACTAATTCACAACGTCTGCTTAGCTATGGGCGTCTCTTGTAATTTCCTGGTGCATTAAATGTTCTAGGCATGTTTTTATTATTGACCATATGATTTTATTTTTATTATCGATATGATCTCTCTTATGTTTACTTTTACTTATCCTATTTTTTTACTCTTATTTATCTGCATGTATGTGTATGTTTATACACATGTATATATTTTTAGATTTTCATATTTATTCCTCCTGTACAGCACTTTGGCTGACTGTACTTGTCATATTGAAAGTGCTATGTAGATAGAATGGTATGGTATGCTGGTACCTACACCAGCAGTATTTTTGATCAGGCATCGCGGCAGCCACCTGCCCTTTAAAAATATTTTCACCAGTTGTTCAGGCCACCAGTTAATCTATCTCACCATAAGTCGCCTCATAGCCGCAAATATAAACATTTTCTACGTTTATGACTAAAGTCTTTATGTCATAAACCAGTCGGTCACGTTTCTTTACAGTTGGACCCTTAAAATAAGACGAAATACGTCATTATCTGCTTTACGTGCTAACCGCAGTTAGCATCACAATAGCACATAAATCTGTCTGATTTCTGACAGCCGGACTCAAACTCTGAGTCCCGGGACTCCAGAGATGATCCGAGCTGTGCTCCTCCACAGAACCACCTGGACCTACCTGCGGGGTTCTGGCCGCTCCGGGGTCTCCAGGTTCGGTCCAGCAGTCTCCGCTGACGGTGGATCTCCTCCTCGTACTGGACGATGGTTTTTTCCAGCTGGGTGAAGATTTCTTCAGCAGCAGCAGTTAGTCTCTCTCTGATAAACTCTCTCAGAGGCTCAGCTGAACACATTGTTGCTGCGCAGACTCAGAACACACCTCAGCACGCAAAGCTAACACACAAGCTAACCAAGCTAACCGGAAGTTAGCCACAGACGCCTGCCTACCTGCTGCTCTAACGAGAAGCGGCGTCACTACTGCCAATAACTGAACATGACATCATCTGAAACAAAAACAATTACTGTAATAAAAAGTTAAAGATTAGAACAAAAAGGAAGATTTATGTCAAATGTTTTAAATAAAATATTAAAGACCTTAAAATGACTTTTGAGTCTTTCGGGTTTTTAATGAGTCATTTATCAGTTCCTCCTGTGTTGCTTTTCTATTGGACCACTCGCATTTATGACGAAAATATGTTCCAAATGGAATTAAAAAAAAAAATTAATACAATGATGGCATTATTTTGCATAAATAAAAAAAGATACTCTTATATTGTAACTTAATGCCACAATACAGTTGAATTAAACGTTCAGTTTCAGTCAAAACATGTTTACATAAATTCAATCATAGAAAAGATGTAAAAAAAAATTATGTAAATTATTTCTATGTTGGATACATTCAGTTAATTATTTTGAAGTCAACTTCCTGGACCTTGTTGGGGATTTATACTTATAAGTCCAGATCAACGACTAATTAATATACATAAAGTTATTATTCCAGTAAAACTGAAAATAAGGAGTTATAGGACAATGAGTCATTAACCAAAGACATGTATTACATTTTTTAGTCATAATATTAAAGTCATTAATTTTTTCAGTGGTTCCTGTATATTTGGTTCATTTGTGTCTTGCAGCAGCCGAACAGAACCAGTTGATCTCAAATTAGATATTATTTTATTAGACAACGCAAAGTTAAAAACATGACATCAAAGTAATCCAATTGTTTTCTAAATTCAAAAACTTGCTTAAACTTCAACTGTTAAAAAAAGGTAATATTAAGATGATGTAATGCTCTGCTGCACACCAAAACAGATAGTAACCTTCACATAAATGAAAAATGGGAGGGTCAACATAACGGAGGGAATTTGTGTTTTCCCCAAATCCACTGGAATGGAGAAATATTATACGGTTTTTCAAAACTGCTCTCCAAAGTAGCACATCTTTTTTTTTATTTATACTTGGGTCAAATCAGAAATCTGTGACAGAGGAGGGATAAAAAGTTGCTGCAGGCCCGATTTGGTGCTAACAAATAAAAAGTATAACAAGAAGGTGGCTGAACCCAGCACCCCCAACACTAGAAGACAGAACAGCTTTAAAATGGAAAACATTACATACTCAATCAGAATTCAAAAAATGACATTTTTCATTTTGATTCCCAATGCACACGTCTCATGTAGCCTACTGAGTATCGGATCAGAACATCAGATCAGCTCTATAAGCACTGATCTTCTGAAAACGATTTGGCTGATAGTAACGTTAGATGAAAGGAGCGGAGAGCGAACCAAAGGCGGGCTGTAGCTTCGCTTTGAGGCGTGTTCCTCAGGTGAACGTCCCGATGCCGTTTCTCTATATGAAGGTCGATGGAGGCCGGCTGACCCACAGCAGAGGGACCGACTGAGGCTGGAAAAATTGTTCTCCTCCCAGCCCGTAGCGGACCGGGCATTTTGCCACTAGAGCCGACCAATAAACTGGAAGTGTGGAGTTTTCTCTGCAGCCAAACCATTTCTGTGTTTGGCGAGAGACGGATCTGAAACCACCACTGCAAGGACCATGGGGAAGAAAAAATAGCCTGAAGAAAAATGGATTTATGTAACTCTATCAGCCTACCTTTTTCTTTACAAATGTATCTATTTTTTGAAAAAGTATATAGCATATGCATATATATATATGGACCTTTTAATTTATATATTAGAAGGCCCAGTTCTGAGAACTGAAGGGAAACATTGAATAAGAAATTGTCTATAGATGCCCTGCTTCCTTTGTACAATATTACTGATAATCAATAAAGTTCTGATTATTTATGAACAAGTGGATTTTTTTTATTTTACCCCTCTGGAAGGATGACCCGATTGGCCAATTTGAATTCAGAGGGCGGGGCTTTAAACTATGCATGTGCTGCTGGGAGAAGAAGAAATCTTCTGATGTTCAGTCGATTCGTCTCTTTTTCACCCCTCAGTAAAGCCTGTTCCTGTTGGATCTGTGGTCATAAAGAAGCAGGTTGTAAATATGACCTCCGCTCCATGTCACTCCATGATGCTGTTTGTTTACATTAACTGTAAAAACCATGAATATAAACAATAATTTAGTTTCTAATCATAAAGACACGACAGAAAATAGGACAGTTTCTCAGCAGGTAGAGACGAGACGAGGCTGGAGTTATACTCCAAGAGGCAAATTTATTAATACAGCAGCACAAACTTTACAGAAGATCACAGGAAACAGGAGGAGAAAAACAACAAAACCTTTAAGAACTCCGTTAAAACATCTCATTGTGAAACACTTGATAACATACAGGTTAAATTACACATATTAAAAAGGTGAATTTACATCTGATTTAGACTGAAGTTTAACTAAACGTTTATCTAAACCTGATCTCGAGTCTTATGGTGGTTTAAAGGAAGCAGTAGTTTGTGAACAGTTCAGGTTTTGTTTCAGATGTGAGAGAAACAGAAACTAAACGCTGACTCATCCCGTTTGGTTCTGGGAACAATGAGTCAGCAGGTCTCTGAGGACCTGAGGGGTCAACATGAACCACTATATGGTCTGGACCAAAAGCAGAACTTGTTCCTGGTGTTGGTCAGGAGCTCCAGAGACCAGCAGAGACTCTGCTGCAGCGATCTGATCATGATGGAAATAAAAGGAAAGCAGCAGTTTGTTCTGTTCATGCAGGAAGCCTTTTAAATCTGGTGATTGTTAAAGATAACAGAATGGGATGTAGGAGACATATAAATGCAATGGTTTTATTGATAAGTGTATAAATATATGATGTCATGTTTTGGTAACGATGGAGATCATTACCCACGGTCATGTGATCGTGGGTGGGGATTTCATCTTCAGCACCTGCTCAGGTGAGAGCGGGTTTCCGTATTCTTGTTGACCGCCACTTTTGATTAATGTAGTAATTTTTCGTTTGATTATTTTTGAGCACATTATTCTGAGTTAATTTGCTTTACCTTAATAAAGTCATGGAAAAAGGGGGGTTTTTTTTTGGAGGGGGGTGAATATTAACGAGCTCGTCAAGGCGACCCGACAGTCTCTCAATCGGCTTTTAGTTTGATTCTTTTAGTCGCTGCAACATGGGAGGAGCAACAGATGGTCGACTCAGATTTCCTCACGTTCTCCCAGATCTTTTCACACAAATCGAGGAAATTTGGCCCCAAACCAGAAGGAAGGGTCGTCACCACGATCATCTATAGTTATATATATATATATATTTATTAGGAGTGTAATGGTAAACAGAAATCACGGGCCAGTACATTTTTGGTACTTTGATACAAATATGCGTACGACTTTACTTTTTTTTTACTTTGATCCGCATTAAACAAAGAACCTTTTTTTCCTGAATTCCTTCCTTTCAATTAATTAGTTTTTATTATGATCTTTAACTTAAAGTTGAAAGTATAGAACTGACAAGAGATTTTATGGGTTTATTTTTTTAAATAAAATAGTATAAGCAGACATAGCCAGAGTAGAAAACATTACAGCCTCTTGAACAGTCAGTTTTAATGTTAAGTAATGTTTAAATAATTCTTTGCCCGAATTCACTTTGGAGTTGTTTTGATATTTCAACAGCCAAGTCTCCCAGCTGTACTTGAATGTAGCATGGCCAGCTGTTGGGAAAAGTCCTTATCATGAATGGGGATTCCTTCGTTTTATCCAGAATAAGGAGTTTGGGCTGATTGGATGCTACTGGTAGCCATGTTGGACGTCAGCTGGTTGGTCTCTAGTATCAGTGATGTTTCCATTCAGCTCCACATTGTTTCAGGCGAGTCATTCAGTTCAGTATAAATCGTGTTATGGACCTTATTGTTGTTGAAAGATGCGTTCACTGACAAAGTTCTGGTTCGGTCCATCTTTCTTTTTCTACTGTAGCTGCATGAGAAACCATTAGTGTTCCCACATTGCAGAGTTTAGTGAAACCTGGGAGTCCTTTCTGTTTTGGTGTCACTTTTTAAAGTTTCCCTGTGGAAACTTTACACTTGCACTTGGTTCTGCACAGAAACATTCTGCATGTGTTCAGATAGGAAACAGCTGGATTTGTTCGGTACCGAACCGACAGGGCCGTACTGAACACAAGGACTTGGTCCATGCCGAATGCAGCAGCCCAGGTGGCGACAGGTTCCTCTGTGTAATCGTTGGGTCGCAGGTTCAATTCCAGCTTTCTCCAGTCACACGTCGATGTGCCCCTGAGCAAGGCACTAAACCCCAAGTTGCCCATCGAGCTCTGTAGCGGTGTATAAATGTGTGTTTGTGAGTGTGAATGTGGCTCCAGTGTAAAGCGCTTCGACTGGTCAGTAAGACTAGAAAGCGCTATACAACTTCAGTCAATTCACCATTTCCTGCTTTAAATTTTAGCTTCAGTCAGCTCCAAGGTTTTAATAGTTTTAACATTTTCATTAGCTTTAATTTTATGTAGTTTTGACTTTAGATTTACAATTCTTTTTAAGTTTTAGTTAGTTTTTACCGTTTGTTAGTTTAGTTTTAAAAAATGCTTAGTTTCGGTTTAGTTTTTCATTAGTTTCAGTTATAGTTGTTAATACAAGTTATATACCGGGGGCAACACTAAAAAAGAAGAAGAAATGTATGACAAAATCTCAGAAAATGATAATAGTTTTTAAAAACATATATTGACTTGGGGGAGATGTAACAACCATACATATACATCAGATTTATGGCAGAGCAACGTTCATCAGAAAGCCCAACAATAAATGCAGCTGCTACGGTTCAGAAAATAAACACCTGACACTGACTAGAAACTCTAGAAAACAAAAGTCATCATGACGACAGCGAGGCTTCAGGTCATTTCTACACATATTCTGGTAGTTAGAAATCCCAAATTGGACTCAGGCGCTTTCTGACATGATGCTAGGTGTGGATGGAACGCTGCAACACAGACGACCTGACGCGTCTGCCATCTGCTGGCATAATGCGGTACAGCGAGTAAAAAACAACAAGAACCGGAAACCAGAGAGGGAGGCGATCAACCTACACCGGCCCTTTACATGAGCTCAGCTTCTCACTGGTATTATCTGCAGTCCTCTAGCTTGTCCGTTAGCCAAGGTTTACCTGATATGAAGTGATCACTGCAGATTGTTACATTTTTAATCATCGTTCCAGTCGCTTCTTCTGATCGCTTGCAACCAAAGACGTCTCTCGTTTGCACTGAAATGGGCGTTCTATAGAACTTGCCCGTTTTGTTGTGTTTAATCAAAGCAATTTCTGCAAGCGACAGCCCAACAAGAGACGAGGGCGTCCGTTTCTGCTGCTGACGCTGCAGTAGAGCAGGGAGTGACGTAGACCGATGTATAATGTAATTTATACAAATGCAACAGACATAGAAAACTATATAATAAATTCAGTTTAATTTTAGTTAGTTTTGTGAACGCCCATTACAGTTTCAGTTGGTTTTAATTTTGTTGCAAAGTCTTGTTTTTGTTTTTATTTCAGTTAATGAAAATGTTTCTTTTTTACATCTAGTTTTCGTTATCTCGTCTACTCCACCATAACCTGTGTTATTATTGGCCTCCAATAACATTTCATTTCACTTGGTACCGCAGTGGAACGGAGCAGGACGACTCGGTCACTGTACCTGTTCATGTAGCTAATATTTACCCAGCTAGCGTTAGCTTATGTTGACCAGGAGGTTTACTTCTACACTCCTGCAGATCCTGCTTTACTGACCTTCTCTAGCTTCTCTTCATCATCAGTGTCTTAGCGTTAGCTTGTAGCGTTAGCTTGTAGCGTTAGCGCAGCTAGCATGTGGCATCCGTCCGCCCCGCCTCATACAGGAAGCATGAACAGCGATGTCGTGTTTTGTATTCCTTTTGGCACACGTAGTTATTGTTGAATAATAAATCTGTATGGATTCTATCAAAGGATGGAATATTTTGACAACTTTAGTAGGAAGGAGGATCCACTGTACCACACAGGACCGCTTTACAACAAACCATAAACAACAACTCCTCATCTTCCTCACTAAAGGACATGGACAACGCCGGTTACCACAGCGAAGCTAAATGTATCATGAAGTCACCATCTATAGAAATAATGTATATACATCTTTTCTTTCCATATCCACATCCTATGACATGCTGCACCGTGTTCCAACGTTAAATCCTAAAACACGCCAGTGTCTGAGAAAAGAAACCGGACCTACAGTTTCTTGCCCGTGTGAGTTCTGATGTGAACATTCAACTGATCTTTGCGACTGAATTTTTTTGCGCAGGTTGGACATGAGAAAGGCTTCTCGCCGGTGTGGGATCTCATGTGATAAGTCAGATGACTGTGCTGGTTAAAGGCTTTTCCGCAGGTCTGACATGAGATGTGCTTTTCACCCGTGTGAATCCTCGTGTGACGAGTCAACCCACTCTGCATGTTAAAAGCTTTCCCACACGTCTGACATGAGAAAGGCTTCTCACCGGTGTGAGAGCTCATGTGGAAATTCAACGAATTTTGGTGGGTAAAAGTTTTTCCACACATCTGGCACGAGAAAGGTTTCTCTCCTGTGTGAATCCTCATGTGAACTGTCAGTCGAGCTTTCACGCTAAACTTCCTTCCACAGGTCTGACAGGAGAACGGTTTCTCTCCCGTGTGAATTCTCATGTGAACAATCAACTGACTTTTTAAGCTGAATTTTCTTCCACAGGTCTGACAGGAGAAAGGCCTCTCACCGGTGTGCAGGCTCATGTGAAGACTCAAACTACTCTGGCGGTTGAAAGCTTTTCCACAGGTCTGACACAGAAAAGGTTTCTCACCAGTGTGAGATCTCATGTGGTCCCTTAAAGCGCTCTGCCTGATAAAAGCTTTTCCACAGGTCTGACATAAGAACGGCTTCTCGTCCGTGTGAGTTTTCATGTGGTCTCTCAAAGCACTCTGCAAGGTAAAAGCCTTTCCACAGGTCTCACATGAGGAAAGCTGACCCGTGTGAGCTTTCATGTGGTGTCTCCATTTACTCTGCAGGGTAAAAGCTCTTCCGCAGATCTCACAAGAGTAAGGCTTCTCCCCCGTGTGTGTTCTCACGTGGCCCGTCAACTGACTATGCCACATAAAGGTTTTTCCACAGGTCTGGCATGAGAAAAGCTTCTCACCAGTGTGAGTCCTCATGTGATGTTTCAATTTACTTTGCTCAGTAAAAGCTTTTCCACACGTCTGACATGAGAACGGCTTCTCCCCTGTGTGACTTCTCATGTGTTCTTTGAGTTTACTTTGCCAGATAAAAGTTTTTCCACAAGTCTGACAAGAGAACAGATTTTCCCCCGTGTGAGTTCTCATGTGGTATTTCAGTTTACTTTTGTAGATGAAAGTCTTTCCACAGATCTGACATGAGAACGGCTTCTCTCCTTTGTGAGAAGTCATGTGAAGAACCAAGTAGGCCGGAGTAAAACCATACAAGATGCGGACGCCATCGTCGTCCTGTTTTAGCTGCAGAGGTTCCGACTCTTCCTCTTCCTTGTCGATCTGTGGTGTTTCTGGCGTCTTCTGACCCAAACTGGAGCTCAAATCCTGGTTTCTCCCTGAAGCGTCTGGGGAGAGATAAAAAAAAAAGTTAATTAATGAGAACGTAATCGTTTCAACCGATGCATTTAAAAGTAGAATAGAATATCTATTTGACTTCATTTTTATTTAAAAAGGGCCAATGTCCAACTCAGCCATAAATATGACCACCGGATGTGGCGTAGCAGATTATAGCTTCTAGCTGATTCATAACTGCTGTCACTCCCCAGGTCAACATAAGAAAAGAGCTTCATAAAAACCGTTAAAGACAAAGATACGTTTCAGCAGCCAAAAGGTGCCACAGCAGCACACAATAACAAGAGATCAACAATGGAAGAAGCAGGGATGGTTGCCATGTTTCTGTTTGCTATGTTATAAACTGCTACGCTAGCAACTCTTCCAATTTAAAAAAAACGCTTGTTTGGCAACGTCTGCTGACATCATCTCCCTCCGAATTCCTACCAATCAGCGTGAGTTAACCACAGCTCCCGCCCAGCGACTCTACCGGGCCATTTCCGAGTCCAAGACTGGTACTACGTTGGCTCCTGAAACGGCCCGATGAAGTGGAAACGCGCATACCGGGAAGGTCCTGTAAAATTACCGGGAAGGTCCGTTAGTGGAAACAACCCTGTTGAGATAAAAGCCTCACCGCTGCTGAGGTAAATGCAGCTAAATTCTGGTCCGCCACACTTCTTCCACACACTGGAGACACTTCAGACCATTTATGAAGAAATCAATCAATCTTTTCCCCCTTGACGATCTCTGGAGTCTCTCTACACTCGGTTGATTCTTGCGGTCAGAGTTGCTCCAGCTGTCCCAGCGTAGCCGCCAGCATGGGGTAAATCTAGGCGATCTGCAACCTCTCTGCTGGGATCCCTCGGATGCCAAGACCCTGGTGGTTCCGCCTGGTGCTGTCATGGTTGGCCTGGCGATTGTCAGGTCCATGACTAAACCTTAAACCTCAAAGAGCAACTCACCCCCAAATCAACCACAAGCAACGCCTCCTTTTGTCGCATTTTTCAAACCGGAAATGTAGGTGGAGTAAGACTCTGGTAGGGGGTGAGCTGCTTATTTTCTCAGAATATAATATTTGTGTAATTTTTGTCCCGTATGACTTGAAAAGGGAGCTATTATTGTTATAGGTTTATTTTCTAATATAGAAGATTAATTATTTCTATTTCTATTTTAAAGTCATTTCTGTAATGGTTGACTTGTAAAAGCTGATCTGAAGTTTATTTCATTTTTTTTAATCACATAGAGCAGGAATACTTTAAATATGTTCAAATCAAAAGATTTCTTTAAGTAAACAGAAAATGATTGAAGTGTTTAAGGATCGGACAAAGTTTCCTCTTTTATGGAAATCCAAATATTGTCACCCTATATTATATTTAAATTACCAACACACATTTCCTTTAGCTTTCATTGAAAATATGACCTTGATATGATTATGAAACATATTTTGGACATGTGTTGGTTATATTTGTGGTTTGACATGAACAAGATACACTATATAAATTGGTTTGGATACTTCAATTAATAGAAAGTGGATGGATTTAAGAGCAGAAAGCAGCCATGAAAGGAATGAAGACAAAATGCAAATATGCAACAAAAATAATCATTTTATAATTGAAATCGAAATCGGGAGGGACCCAAGATGGCACACCCCTAGCTAGCTGCTAACTGATCAGCTAGCTACAGCTGATTCCCCCTCCAGTTAATGCTGAAAAACGTGACCAGACAACAGATTCACTTTTCTACGGATAACTTAAGAACCGTTCAAGTAAGGTTGTGTCTGGGCAGAGATAAATAGGATTAGGATAAACAATTTAAAGGTTGTTTTAATTGTCTATTTCACTGTTTTTGCTGCATTTGTAAGATTTCATTCTTCAACTGCTTGGGTATAAACAGTGTTTTCAAAAGGTGACTGGCTAATAGAAAGAGTCATTTTAATCATAGGAGTTCATCCGTTCTACCGGAGTTTTCCTTTGTTCTCTGGTTCACTAAGCCTCAAAAGTTGATCCGTTAGGCTGAGCATTAGTGTTGAAACTGTTTACCAGACCGCTGGCACTCAAGCAACTAAGATTGTTATCTACAGTGTTAAAAGTACATATCCACCTTCAAATGGATAGTTTAAACACCAGAACTAGTGTTATTAGGTTCACTTAATCCCCCATCTTAGTATGCGAAAACACTAATATCAGTTCCATCACTGCAGTGACTGACCCATAAATTAAAATCAATTCTCCAAAGGTTATTGATTTATAATTCAGTAAATTATTTAATGAAACATTACTTTCTCCGAATAATGTTTTGTCTTCACTTCTGCGTTGCTTTGTGAATTGATTGGTTGAACACAAACCAAATGGTGCTAATTAGTCCTAGGGTGAATTCACACCAGCCCTCCTCAGTCCGCTTTAATTGAATCTAGTTCGTTTGCAGCAAAAGTCCGTTTTGTTTGGGGAGGAGTGAATGCGCAATCGAATTCTGACGTCCCTCCATGTTTGTTTACATTTCACGGATGAAGGAAGTGTCCGTGTGCCGAGTGCTTCTTGGTGCAGCGCCACCACAGGTGAGGAGGTCAACATGTTGCTCAAAAGCTTTGGTTCGTTTGATAAAATGAAGCATGAAAACGAACCACAGCAGCTAACCCCCCCCCCAAAAATTTTTACGATTTTGGTCCCCAATCGAACAGAGTCTACCAGACTATCAGGTGGGAATGCACCTTTAAACTGATCCTAATTAGTATTGACCTAACAAACCCTTCAATACAAGCTTAGGTCCTTAAGAAAATATTTAAGTTTGCAATTTGTCTTAAAGATTTTTCAGCTTTGATTCCCTGATTTTAGGTTCTCTCAAATACTGAAATGCTGATGACAAATACAAAAAATGGATAAGAATATTTTAGTGCATGCTTTTATTGAACGATTTACACACGTTATAACATCTATTTTATATATATATTATATATATATATATATATATATATATATATATATATATATATATATATATATATATATATATATATATATATATATATATAAATAAAACGGTAAAATTAAGGTGGTATTCATGTTTTGCGGGAGATATAAACACAGGCCAAACACTGTATTGCAGCCCACTCCTCCTCAACAAGCACACACGCTGTGGGGACGGAGTGGGGACGGAGTGGGGACGGAGTGGCGACTGCTGCGCGCTCACATGTGTGTTCACCTTACAGATACGATGGCAGAGCGAACGAAAAGATCCAAAATTTGGCTTCATTTTACGAAAATAGATGCCGACAATGCACGCTGTCACATGTGTAATAAAAGCTTTGCTTGCAAAGGCGGGAACACAAGTCATTTGACCAAACATCTTGCCAAAATACACCGACTACAAACCGAAAGATGCGCGGTGTTTGACCGCACGAGTGCTGCAGCAGCAACGACCCCTGAATCAGATACAACAGGTATGTATGTTTGTATGCAAAGCAAACACATGAAGCATGGATATAAGTTTGGCGTTTCATTATTACAATAATAAATGCTGGATATTTTTGAACAACAGCTTCCTTCTTATCTAGGTTTAAAAACAAACTCTTAAACTACAGTTCATTATTTGTGTTTTTCCCCTTTTGTTTTAGTCTTAAAAAAAAAAAGTACCGATAAAGTACCGGATCGATAAGGAGTATCGTTAAGAGTAGTAGTATCGATAAATCCTTAACGATACCCATTCCACTATACTACTACTACAGTGTGTATGTGTGTGTAAATATATATACACACACATACACACACTATACTACTACTACTACAAAAAATTATAGAAACTTTATATACATATATATATATATATATATATATATATATATATATTTATACAGTGGCTTGCAAAAGTATTCGGCCCCCTTGAACTTTTCCACATTTTGTCACATTACAGCCACAAACATGAATCAATTTTATTGGAATTCCAGGTGAAAGACCAAAACAAAGTGGTGTACACGTGAGAAGTGGAACGACAATCATACATGATTCCAAACATTTTTTACAAATAAATAACTAAAAATTGAGGTGTGTGTAATTATTCAGCCCCCTGAGTCAATACTTTGTAGAACCACCTTTTGCTGCAATTACAGCTGCCAGTCTTTTAGGGTATGTCTCTACCAGCTTTGCACATCTACAGACTGAAATTCTTGCCCATTCTTCTTAGCAAATATATATATATATATATATATATATATATAGGTATATATATATATATATATATATATATATATATATATATATATATATATATATATATATAGGTATATATATATATATATATATATATTATATATATATATATATATATATATATATATATATATATATATATATATATATATATATATATATATATATATATATATATATATATATATATATATATATAGGTATATATATATATATATATATAGGTATATATATAGGTATATATATATATATATATAGGTATATATATATATATATATATAGGTATATATATATATATATATATATATATAGGTATATATATATATATATATATATATATATATATATATATATATATATATATATATATATATATATATATATATATATATATATATATATAGGTATATATATATATATATATATATATATATATATAGGTATATATATATATATATATATATATATATATATATATATATATATATATATATATATATATATATATATATATATATATATATAAAGTTTCTATAATTTCTTCTATTTCTATTACAAATAAAAATTAAAGCTTCATTTCCCTGTTCTTAACAAAAACACCAAATTTTTCTAACAACAGGAAACAGGAACATTGGAAAAGACAGAGGCGGTTGGAGCGGCAGCACATTTTCTCTGTTTATTTTACTTTTTTTTCTTCGGTTTTATTGTTTTGCTGGACTAATCTCTTTATTGGAGGACTTTAATCAGACCTTTTGTGATGTAAAAAGACCGTTTTTGTTTGGGATGGATGGGTTTTGTTATGTTTATTAGACTACAAATTGTTGAGTTGCGATTCATATTTACTTCTATATGAAAGGTAACTTTGTATTTACTTTTATTTATTTATTGTTGTGATCTGGCGCTATACAGAAAATGAAATAAAATTGATGTGATCTTCTTGGGGGCAGCGGTGGGTGAAGCTGGATCGCCTTCACAACATTCGGGCCGTTGTGACACAGATTAGCTGCTCCTGTAGGGAATCGCGGAGGTCTCTTCGCCACCAGCGTTTCCTCCGCAGTTTCATCGCTCTGTTCTCTGACCTCTGCCATTGTCCGACATATCTTCCTACCTATGGGAGTCATCCGATTGGCTAAACGTGTGCAATCATGCATGGGCCATGTGTCCAGGGCTCCATCTAATTGGCCAAATGTCAGCATGGACGTGAAAGCATGGCACATCTCAACAAAATGATGGCATCTCAGAGGAGCTTTTGTGATGTGTTTATCGCACACGTTGACATTGCGATGACAATGAAAATACAATTAATCATGCAGGCCAAGACATCGCCATCAAATTATTGGTAATTGTTTCTACTTCTTTGCATATTTGTCCATTTTACTGTTTTTACTTTTGGTAGTTTGTTTTATTGTTCATTCTTCTTTTACTTAGTAGTTAAGTTGGGTGTTACCAGCTTAATGACTTTGTTGATTAATGTATTTTGACAGAAAGGTTGAATCCTTCATAAACTCTTGTATTTTGGAAAGTTGTTTGTTGTTATTCCACATACATGTGTAATAACTTCCTGTATGAAAAACGCCACAAACCTATTCCATGTGTTCATTTTCTTTTTTACAACAGAGAAAATACAAGAATATAAAAAAGTGTAATAAAATACTGTATTTTTAAACTGACAATGATTTTAAACTGATATTTATAAAAGTCCGTTTGGAAAAAAAAGGTTCTAATTTCAGCCGTTTTACCCTGAGGTGAGGCAGGTAAGGACGTCCCTCACCTTTATCATGACAAGTAAAATACTAACAGCGATGAGAAAAAACTCACGTGTCTATTTAACTGTTGTATAAATTGGTTTTCTGTATAATCTGAACACTTTTATGGTCAGCAGAGATGAGCTGTGCCTCACCACTAGGGGGCGCTGTGTGGATGAAGCAGGTAGCTGGATCACTGCGGTCTCTCTTTCTATCCTAAACATACATGTTTGATTCCACACGCTGACGATCCTCCATCTGATTTATGTCATGAATGTGTGACAGAATGTGATCTGACCACCTGGGAGAGAGCAAGGAACTCTGGGAGAAACCGTTACCTGGGCTCCATCCAGAGTCTTCATCGCCGCTGCCTTCCTGCTTGATGCTGAGCTCCTCCTCTTCCTCCTTCACATGCCCACCTTCTGGTTCTTCCTCCTCCACCTTCACATGAAAAGCCTCCGCTTCCTCTTCCTCTTTCATCTCCACAAGTCCCACCTCTTCCTCTTCCTCCTTTACCTGCAGACGATCCGCTTCCTGCAGCTCTTCCATCGTCCTCAGATGTTTTGATTCCTTCTGGTCCAGAAACGTTTTCTTCTTCTGGTCACAGAGAAAGGAGCAGAGAAAACATCCATCAGTAACTAAGCTGACTCCCATCTTTCATCCATCCATCCATCGGTTTATTCATCCATCCATCCTGTCATCAAGTCTGATTCCTGAAGGGCCAGAAGAGAAGATGGTAGAAGTTTCAATCATGATTATTTCAGCTGCATTAATAAATGAGCAAAAAATGTGTCTAATTAAGACACTTAACACTGTGCTGTTATATTTTAGGGTGTCACTGGGATGTTTTTCTTTCTAAGATATAAAACAGTAAATTAATATTTTTACTTGTTTTGTTTCAGGTGGAGATCTCAGCACGAAGAAGTTAATCACTGCAGTAAATATTCCCTGGAAAGTCTCTGTGATCCAGTTTTATTCCCAGTTCTGCTTCTTCTGTTCGACGACGAGCTTCAGGTTATCAAGTTTGTTAATAATAAGCTGATAACTGACCTCTATCTATACATGATGATTAATATAAAGTACATTAACAGCAGGTTTATTCGAGAAGCTCATGAATGAGTTTAGCTGCTGCTGCTGCTTAGTGGTTAAATAAAAACAGACCTATTTAAATATTAACATTAAAAGCCCCATAATAATCAGTAAATCAGAGTCTCATCATATAGATGGAGGGACATTTCATAGATGTCCTGAAACAGCTTATTATTGTTTCAGTTAATAATATCTACAGTTTTATTATTTATCTGTTGTCATGAAATCCTTTGAGCGACTGGTGCTGACCCACCTGAAGGACATCACGGATCACCTGCTAGACCCCCTGCAGTTCGCCTATAGAGCAAACAGGTCAGTGGATGACGCAGTCAACATGGCTCTCCACTACATCCTGCACCACCTAGACTCTGCAGGTACCTACGCTCGGGTCCTGTTTGTGGACTTCAGCTCTGCATTCAACACCATCGTCCCAGAGCTCCTCCATCAAAAAATGTCCCAGCTCACCGTGCCTCCCTCCACCTGTCAGTGGATTACCAGTTTCCTGACTGACAGGAGGCAGCAGGTGAACCTGGGTAACTTCACATCCAGCTCCCGGTCCCTCAGCATCGGCGCCCCCCAGGGATGTGTTCTCTCCCCACTGCTCTTCTCCCTTTACACCACTGACTGCACGTCAAGGGACCCTTCTGTGATACTCCTGAAGTTTGCAGATGACACCACCATCATTGGACTCATCCGTGACGGTGACGAGTCTGCATACAGAGGGGAAGTGGAACAGCTGGTCCTCTGGTGCAGTCAGAACCACCTGGAGCTAAACCCGCTCAAAACTTCAGGAAGAGACCCCCATCAACATCTCCTCTCATAATCATCAACAGGCTAGTCCCCACAGTGGAGTCTTTCAGGTTCCTAGGATCCACCATCACACGGGACCTGAAGTGGACCTCCCACAATAACTGTATAAGAAAGAAGGCCCAGCAAAGGCTGAACTTTCTGCGTCAGCTCAGAAAGTTCAACCCGCCTCAGGAACTGCTGACCATCTTCTACACAGCAATAGTCCAGTCTGTCCTGACCTCATCCATCTCTGTCTGGTTCGGATCCGCCACCAGAAAAGACAAGGACAGACTGCAGAGAACAGTCAGGTCCTCAGAGAGGATCATAGGTACTGATCTTCCCTCCATTCAGGACCTGTACCAGTCCAGGGTCAAGAAGCGGGCCAGAAAAATCACCACAGACCCCTCACACCCTGGCCACAATCTGTTTAGGCTCCTCCCGTCAGGCCGGCGTTACAGAGCGTTGTACGCCAAAACCACCCGACACAAGAACAGTTTTTTCCCCCAGGCTGTCGCTCTGATGAACTCTGTGTAGTCACAGAGTGTGAGTCCATTCACATAACAATAAACTATAACTCTGCACTGCTGTACATACTCACTGTAAAATAACCCGGGTTTGGTGTCTATATTATCCTTTATTATTTATTTATTTGTATTTATTTCTTTATTTCACTTATTTAAGTTCTGTACTGGAGAGAAAAGTTGCCGGAGTCAAATTCCTTGTATGTGTCAAACTTGACCATTAAAGCTGATTCTGATTAGAAATGAATCATTTTTAGCAGAGAAATAAACCGCTGGGCTTTTTCTCAGCTTACCGGGGAACACTTTCAATGCTCGTCCGTAAAAGAGACTCCTTGTTCGGTTGGCGGATCGATGCCGCTCGGTTACTTTCAGCAGCCGCGGAGCCGGAGGGTAGCGGTTCTGTCAGCAGAACCGAGCCCAGAAAAGCTCCGGTTCTGAAGAGGGACGGAGGTTCGGGAGTTAGCTGGAGGTTAGCCGGCGGGGCTAGCTGCTGGCTGAAATCATGCCGGAAACGAACCTATATGGTCGGTTCGGGGATAAAGTGGCAAAAACCCAGGAAACTGCCTCCTACCAGCCCATGAAATGTTCTCCTCAGTAGAACCACATCACTACCGCTGCTGGTCCGAAAGCTAAAGCTAAAGCTAAACCTCAGGTCCACTACCGGTGAAGTTCTGTCTGCTTCTACCGCCACCTAGCGGACTGGAGGGTTTCTCCATATTGCAGTCAGAGGACGTGTCCGATAATTAGATCGTCAGCCTCTGGTAAAGTACCCAGAGATTTACTATGGTAAGAGTAGCGATACTTCAACATATTTTTAACTCAAGTAAAAGTAAAAAGTAGCCGTCTAAAAAAAATACTCAAGTATTTGGTAAAAAAAAGCTACTGTGTAACATCTGATTTAATATTTTTATAATGATGTCATCAGACAAACAAAAATATGTTATTGGCCAATTTGGGTACTTTAAATATCAAAATGATAAAAAGATATATACAAATAATTACAAAATAACATTCTGTTTCTATTCAGCTGGAGAAAGTTATGGCACATCCATCCATTTATTTGGTCAATGCATTGATTTAGGGTTTGAATGGGTTCAGAGTCACCTGGTGACATTGTAATGTAGAGCTGAGTGTCATCCGCATAGTTATAGTAGCTAATGTTATTGGTTGCTATAATCTCGCCTAGTGGGAGCATGTAGATATTAAATAAGAGGGGCCCCAGGATGGAGCCCTGGGGCACCCCACATGTGATTTCTGTTCGTTCTGATGAAAAGTTTCCTATTGAAACATAGAAATCCCTGTTCTTTAGGTAAGACTCGAACCAGCCAAGTACTGTACCAGAGAGTCCGACCCAGCTCTCCAGTCGTTCCAGTAATATATCATGATCAACAGTGTCAAATGCTGCACTGAGGTCCAACAGAACCAGCACTGTGGTTCTTCCACAGTCTGTATTTATGCGGATGTCATTAAATACTTTGACGAGGACAGTCTCGGTGCTGTGGTGAGCACGGAAACCAGACTGAAAAACATCAAAACGGTTTGTCATTGTTATGAAACTATTTAACTGCTGAAACAGCTTTTTCAATAATCTTACTGATGAATGGAAGATTAGAGATCGGCCTGTAGTTCGGCATTAACGTGTTGTCCAGATTCTTCTTCTTTAGCAGTGGTTTAATAACTGCTGTTTTTAAAGCCTGGGGGAAGAAACCTGATAGCAGTGATGAGTTCACTATTTGAACAAGATCAGAACCAATAACAGGAAGAACTTTCTTTAGAAAAGCTGTGGGTAGGATATCAAGACAGCAGGAGGAGGAGCTTAATTGGATAATGAGTTTTTCAATTGGAATTCAGACATTTTCTCTACATTGTTGTTGATTGGGGATGGCACTGGTTGTGGGTTCGATATTGAGGTACAGATTGACCGTCTAATTGTTAGAATCTTTTCAGTGAACAAGCTGGCAAATTCATTGCAGGCCCTGGATTTCGCAAAGAAATTATCTACCAACTTATTTACTGAGTTTGAGTTGGGAGATGAGGGGGATGTGGTGGAAGGGTAAATACGTTTAAAGCTTTCTACTGAACTGTCCCCTAGAAAACGCTTTTTTATAGTGGTCTTACTGTGGCTGGATAATTTAGCAGAGATGGTACTTTCAAAGAAAATACAGAAATTGTCAGATAATGCAATATTAATTACAGAGATGTTGGAAATATTTAAACCTTTGCTGATAATTAAGTCCAGAGTGTGTCCTTTATTGTGTGTTGGTTGTTTGACATGCTGGATCAGGCCGAAGTTGTGGAGAGTATCATCTAATGTTTTTGCTTGTCTATCTTGGGGGTTGTCGGTATGGATGTTAAAATCCTCCACAATGATTAGTTGGTCATAGTCGATACATATTAAAGAAAGAAGGTCATTGAAATCATTAAAGAAGTTAGAGTTAAGTTTTGGTGGTTTATATAAACTTAGAAATAACGCTTTGTTAGGCTCATTTATCTGGGTGGCTAGATATTCAAAAGAATCAAACGTGCCCAGAGTTACCTTTTTAAAGTTCATTGAGTTGTGAAAGATGGTGGCTACATCTCCACCTCGTCTGTGTTTCCTGCTCTCGCTTAAGAAATTGTAATTTGGAGGAGTAGATTCTATCAATGCAGTTGTTTCATTATTTTCATCTAGCCAAGTTTCTGATAAAAAAGGGCGTGTAAATAATGCTCAGTGATGAAGTCATTGATAAGAAAAGACTTCCCGGATAGAGATCTAATGTTTAATAAAGCTAACTTAAGTATTGTGATGATGGGCAGCTGAACCTTCTGACAGGTTATCAATTTGAGATTTTGTTTAATATGAGAGTGTGTGGTTAACGGTTTATGTTTCCTGCTGCTAATAATCACTGATATAGCCTCAGGGGTGCCGGATGAATTCTGGGAGACGGTAGGGGTGGATTTATTGCCCGGTTCCCTCAAATATCAAATATCTGTAATAATCAGTGGGGGGAAGCTCCCAGGCTTATTGACACTAGTCCCAGGGGTTTGGTGTAGTCTAAGTTTAGGTGTTAATTGTGTCCCAAATTTGATTTGCTCGTTCAGTCTGTCTGTAAAGTTTCTAAATGGAGACTCATTTGATGTGGCTGAGTCACAGGAAGATGAAGACTTAATCTCTGATGGTTGTTTATCTGTTCGGTCCTGTGGTGTCATCATGACTGCTGTTTTTGTTCTCTGATATCCATGGGCGCCTCAAGGTCAGCTTTTGGGAGCAAGTGTTTTGCTTTCTGATTTTGATAAGAAAAAATGTTTGCTGCTAACAGCCTTACTCCGGCCTTGTTCAGATAACATATCCCTTCTTTGAACAGATGATTAGCACTTCCAAATACTTTGAAATTATTAATAAATGTGAACGACTTCTCAGCTGATTGTTTCTTCAACCATTTATGGAGCATGCGGAGTCTGCTAAATCTTTCATCATTCCCTTCAGGGACTGGTCCGCTGATGAGAATGTTTACGTTAAGTCCATCAAGTCTCTGTAGGAGATCAGAAAAGTCTCTCTTCAGAATCTCTGATTGTCTCATCGTGATATCTGCTGATCCAGCGTGAATGACGAGCTTTTCCAAAGCAGGATGTTGGTCCAAGATTTTAGGGATTTTTTCTGATATTTCTCTCACTGTATTTTTGTAGCAGCTATAAACTCTGGTATTCTTGCTACAAAAAGCCTCAGTTCCATTAATTGATCTTGATCTTGTATGATAACAATCTTTGCTGGGGGGGCTCTTACTTTGTTATGTGTCCGTTTGATGCGGCTGGGTTTCTCCTGGTGGCTTTGACTGGCTGATTCATCTTTCAGGGAACTCAAGGCTGCGAATCTGTTTTTCAGTGGGATTCCAGATGGAAACCTCTTTTGTTTACTTTTAGCAGAAGCGGCAGGTCTGGGTTCAGAGCTTTCTCTGTACTGGAGTTTCTTTAGTTTTTTCTTCCTCAGAGAACAGGCTGGGGTTGATGAGTGCGGAGTTCTGCCAGTAAGACGTCTGTTGGCAGAGGGAGTAGTATTGTCCTGTGTTTTCTCTGTGACACGGTTAGACCGATGTAACACCGGGCTGATAGGCTGTTCCCTGTTTGTATTCAACGGTAAAGTTGTGTCACTTCCATAATCAGCGTGGAGATCAAAATTAATTTCCAGACGACGTAGCTTCGTTTCAATGCCCTCAATTCTGTGGAGCAGTTTTTCAAAATCCTCAGCTGAGCAAAAAGCCATGTTGATAAGTCCATAAAAAAGTAATCCAAGAAGAGATCCGGTCCAATACAGAAACTCCAGGGGCTGTGTAGATAAAGTAACTAAGAAAAGGTTAAGAAAAGAAGACAAGAAAAGCAAACAGAAAATAAAATAAAGTAAATGGATCTGGAGAGAGACAGAGAGCAGCTGCTCCTCCTTCAGCAGTCAGCAGAGTCTGTCATAGACGAAAGCGCTCCGCTCCATAAACAGGAGCATTTGAGTTTGTGTCTGGATTAATGAACTTTTTTAACCTTATTCTTATTTGCATACCCATGTCTATCTTTAATCTGTGTTGTGTCAGTGTGCGGGTCTCCATGGATAACGGGTTCGGGCGAGTGTGTGTTTTTCTAATTGGACCGGTGCAGGACCACTGCTGGAACTGTAAATCGGTGCATATGCTCATTGATTCATGCTGCAAAATAGCACAGAATTTATTGTTTGTTTGTCGTTTTTTTCCAATTCAGGTTAGATTTTTTTTTGTGCGCAGAGCAGATTTTCTGTGCGCGACGACTGTGTCAGCAGAGGGAACATTGAGCCACCATCTCTGTGTCACTGAAATCCATTTTTTTCTCTCTTGGTCGTTATTTTCAGGAATAACATGAGGATTTAATGCATATGTCAGAGGAAGTGACCATATATGGTTAATTGGGGGCGTGTCTGTATTCAAATAAATGAACAGGTACAAACACCTGGATATGTACATGTGGGATTTATCAACAGATGATTGATCAGGAGGAACATGAGAACGACTGGCCACTGTATATTTAATAAAACAGGATTATGATGTTTGTAGGAAGATTCTGGGTTTATTGGTCAGATAGAATAGAGGAGAGTTTCTACCAGCGGTTGATAGATGATGGACCTGGTCCTCCAGGTCCTGCAGGACTACCCCTCCTCTCCTGAGAGGCTTCTCAGATGTTGGACCAGGTTAGTTTTTACCATGAAGCTTTCTCCACAGGTCTGACATGGAAACGACCTCTGACCTGAGTGAACTCTCATGTGAGTGGTTAGACTCCCTTTGACACAGAAACTCTTCCCGCAGGTGAGACAGGAGAAGGGTTTCTCTCCTTTGTGAGTCCTGGCATGAGTGTTCAGAGAGTCTTTGACCCGGGACCTTTCCCACACGTCTTGCACTTGTAAGGCTTCTCGCCGGTGTGAGTCCTGATGTGACGGATCAGCTGCATCTTCTCAACAAAACCTTTTCCACAGGTGTGACACAGGAAAGGCTTCTCACCTGTGTGGATCCTCAAAGTGTTTTTTTCACTGAAGCTTTTCCCACAGGTCGGACACACGTGATGTTTCTCTCCCGGTTGCATCTCCATGTGACAATTCCGGAAGCTCTGAGCGGCCCGTCCTCCTCTCTGATCTCTGCTTGGAGAACTTCTTGACCCTGACCCGTCGTACTCGCTTCCCTCCTGATTCTGGACCTCAGTTGCAGCAGAGTGCTGGTACCGGTTTGGTTCTGGTTCCTCTTCAAGAGTCACAGTCCTCGTAAAAGAATCGGCCTGCTGGCTGAAATCAAGCCGGTCTCCACAGCGACTGACGCAAAGTTCACCCTGTTCCTCCTTAAACTCCAGACGTTCTGCTTCCTTCCAGGTTTTCTCCAGCTGTGAAGGTTCTGGTTCCTCTCGTTGATCCATCTGCAGAGGTTCATGTTCCTCTCGTTTAAAGCTCGAGTCCCTGTCCAGGTTGCAGAACCGTCGGTCAGAGCGATCCTTCTCCTCCTTCCAGGCATTGTTCTGAAGAAGGTCTGATGAGGAAACAGAAAGAATAAAAATCATTCAGATTTCAGCCGGACTCAGCTGATCGTGCGACGTCTGCCGGGTGGAGGGTCAGAGGTCACAGACGGAGCAGCAAGCATGCGGCGACAGTCGAAAGGAACAACCGTCTCAATAGGAAGAGAGTTCCATGACGACCAGAACCAGAACCGACTCGGTACGAGCAGAAATCAGCTGGGGGCTTGGGAAGACTGAGGCAGGAGGGGTTTCCTGTGTTTAAAGCAGCAGCAAGTGTGGGAGGGGCGTCCTCCATCCGGCAGAGAAACACGTGGCGCCGAGTCTAGAGCCTGTTGATTCCTGCCATGTGGAAAACCGGGACGGAATCTCAGAAAATAACAAACAAAAGCTACCCAGTAGTTTCTGAAGTGTTTCGGCAGCTAAAGCTCCCGTACCGGTTGCTACCTGGCAAGGCGGGGTCAGGGGTCACGATAACTGAACATTTTTCCATATTTTATCGTTCTTTTTAAACGGTGACAGAAAAATCTGAAGGCCGTCCATCATTTTCACCGTCACTTTCTGCTCTCGCTCGACGCTTTTTCTTTTCCTCCCCCGTTCTTCCTGCTCTCATCTTCTCAGCCTATCTGGAGCCTCTCTCTGCATTTCCCTCCAACAGCTCAGCCATGGATCTGGTCTCGATTGATGCGATTGATGAAATCGTTTCTACCCGTAGAACGACTAAGGGAGAACCGTCGTGTCCTGACGGATACTTGATGGAGTCCTGGGGGAAGTGGAAGATCATGTGTTTGTCGCTGCTTTCCGTGGAGGATGTTGAAGGTTAGGGCTGCCAAAAACGATTATTTGGATCATCAATAAATCGGATTAGCGGGGAACATTTTAAAAAGCAGTGTGGAAATGTTTTTTCTCTCCTTCCTTTACTTTATTTAACAACAGAACACTATTAGAAAACAGTTCAATAGCGCGTAAAACAACATGTTATCACCTAAAATGTCTGTTGAAATACTAAATAACAAAAAATGAAACATTGTTTTAAATGGTTTTGAATGAAAGAGTCAGCATAACACTACAATGTACACAACATGAACTATTGTTCTTTTTTTTTAATTCAGCACAGTAAAATAGTGAAAAAAAAGGTTTTCTGTTGTGTAAACAGGTAAACCTTTTAATTACATTTAAAAATAAACTTTACTTGCATTAAAATCTCCAAAAACATATTCTAAGAAAACAAGAATGTAAAAAAAAAAAACTAAGATTTTCCTTTTGGAAATTATTTTCATAACTTGTTAAACATAACAAATTCTGTGCAGTTCCAACAAATCAACATTTTATTTGACCAGTTTAGCCTATAAGAGGAAACAGAACGTCAGACAGGGTTCCCCCTCTGATTAACAGCGTTCACAGTTCCCTTTAAGCGAGTGCGGCTGGAGCCGAAACAGCTCTGGATGGGGGAATCATATCGACGTAACACCGGCACACTGCTGTCGTCTGTCTTATCTTATTTATTCCCCATTATCATACTTGATCAGAAATCCAAAAAGGAGACTTTGATTAAAAAATAAACATAGTTTTTCACAACTTACCCGGACACTGAGCTCTCCTCTTCCTCGCTGATGACATCACTGATGGCTGCATCATCACCGCCGTACTCCAGCGCCAGGCAAGGTCTGACTTGCAAATGTTGCAGATAACAAACGTCTTTGCTTCGTTTAAGGTAAAGTCCCAAACGTTTGAAGTTTTTATCTTCTTACATCTACCTGCTTCTGCCATGTTCCATGTGTGTCTGCCATGCGCTGCTCCCCTGCAGCCTATTTGGTCACATTGACTGTTAAATAAAGGTTGCTCGAAAAAAAAAAGTTGCACGACTGGCGACCACATATGGCGTCGTAATCACAACGAATCGATGACGAAATTCATTGCCAAAGCATTTTATCATCGACTTTTATCGATTTTATCGATTCGATGTTGCAGCCCTATTGAAGACATTTCTATAGCTGGATTCATGATAACCGGGTTTCTGCTGTTTGGTGTGGGTGGGTTCCTGACGTATCACAAGCTGTCTGCAGCATCTGGCGAGCTGCCTGAGCTCAACGAAGGGATGAGTCGTTATGTTAACACTCAGAATCACAGACTGGATGCTCTAAGCATCAAGCTAGCTGCGGTTTAGGGACTCGTCCACGGTGTGGAAAACAACTGGGAGAAGTTCTCAGCAGGCCTGGTGGAAACTGACCCCCGATTCGGCTGTTTGCAGTCGCCATGGAGACCCCTGAAGGACTTTAAGGCCGACACAAGAAGCTCCAGCCTGAACCAAAATAATTACTGTTATCTGAATCTGGCTCCACATGTTAGCCTTGGAAGGCCGGACATCTCAGGATGACAGAACTATGTACGTGTGTGTGTGCTGTTTGTATGTCCATGGACGTGTTGGACTGGAACTGAATTTCCCCTTGTGGGATTAATAAACTATTTCTATTCTATTCTGACAGATTAGTATTCACACCTCTGAGCCCTTGGTGCAGACACTTTCAACTCTCCACAGAGAACAGGTAACTAAATAAATCAACAACAGATTCCCATGAGAGCCTCTGACCCTCATCTCAGACCTGGACACGTCCTCAATGCATCTGGCTAACCGGGAGCTGACGGCGCGCTGAAGAGTTACTGAGGCTTTGGAGCGCGTCTGTGTCGTGCCGACCACTGGTGCATGCTGGGGGATTTTCCTCCCGCTGAAGCGATAGCTTGCAGGTCAGGAAACGGCTCGTTCAGAGAGTCTTTCCGACTTCCTATCGCTTCAGTTGGAGAAATGTTCCCTGATTTCCAAACTTTGGCTGAAGTGGCGCTTTAATATCCAGTCTCCAGTGTGGCAGCGGAGCGCGGATTCAGCCTCCAGAACAACAAGTCGTCTGTCTGAGGGGATGATTAGAAAACCTCATGAGAAAAACCTGTGCAGTAATCCCTCTATCTGATTAAACACAAGCAGGAGATGATTCCAGGTCCATGTGGAGCAGGAGGAAGATGTTAGACCACAGCATTTTAAGTTCAAATGTTACATTTCATTGGTTATATTAAGTTCTCTTTTCAGCTGGTTCGGATTGAATATTATTTAAAAAGAATTTTTTTTTAAACTATTGATTTTGTTATCTTTTAAAAAATTGACAGGTACAAATACATTATGACCAGAATTTTGTTTACACTGTTGGTCAATATGCAGCGTGACCTCTGGGTGGCGCTCTCCTCTCCACTCACTCAGCCATGGGAAAAAAAGAAAAAGACAAAACAGAGACGTCCTCCGAAAAAGTCAGGACAGTTTAATAAATCATGAGAAAATGTTTCTATAACAGTAGATCTAGATCTATATCTATATAGATTGGCTGAAGTGGCTGAAGGTCTAGATCTATATCTATATAGATCTAGATCTCTCTGGCTGCTAATCTGTTAAACTGTTTTCATTTACTCCATAATTACAGCTTTGGGTTAATAAATATGGTTCAAAAGGATTAAGTGGCATTTGGGGAAAAATAAATCTAATCTAATCTGAGTCTGAACAACGTCTGCATCCTTATCCAACACCAACAGTAACCTTCCAGAGTGAAATAATAACATTTATTAATATTAAATGTTGAATGGAGCGAGTCAAACATCAGGATTATCCCTCTGTGACCCGAACCAGGATATGACATCATCACAACAATCCTCTGATTACTTCACAAATCTGTATTACATTATTTTCTGCTAATGTTTGTTACAGCGTATTCAGGGATGTATTATTAACCCGCTCACCACTGGTCTCTCTCTCTCTGCTCAAAACTGAACTCCATCATCATCATCATCATCATCATCATCATCATCATCATCGTATTATTATTATTGGGATGGAACAATACATCACTAATTTATCACCATATCAGAATCACACAGAAATATTTCCCTCATAAATCAGGAAAATATGTGAGGATGTTTGTTTTAATGCTGCAGAAAACGTTCAAGGGGCGTCGAATCTATGGAGGTAAGACTTTATTTTTATTATTATTGTTTAATATTTGTGCCATAAAGTTAAAGTCACAGAATTTTGTCAGATTTTTTTCCCTAACAGAAGGATTCTCGTTTTGCTCCTCCTGTTAGCGTACCGAACACCTAAATGCTCAAAACTACACGAATAAAGAAAACATCAAGAGATACAGTACATATCTACATGAATACATAACAGACAAATATATTATGTGACAATGAAATTGTGAAAAAAACTGAATGTACATAAAATTGTAAACTCAAAGCAAAATTAAAAATGTTTTATTAATATCAGTGTTTTTCATAATAATAGAGATTTTAAGCCAACATCTTTTTCACTAAGTCAGCTTTTATTTCATAATGAGTTAATCGGCCAATCAGGTTCAGTGGGAGGGACCTCCATGCTCATTGGCTGCTGTTAACAACCAAGGACAGCCTGTACAGCTAACAACATGCTAGGTCAAAGGTCAAAGTTATGGGAACATGGTTCAGCTCCGGTTACTCAAACAGAGAGGCGGCCATCTTGAATCGTTTGGATCGTCACATAAAGGTCAACAACAAGGTCAGCGTTCTATCACCTGAAGAACATTTCTAGGATTAAAGGACTGATGTCACAACAGGACCTAGAAAAACTCATCCATGCGTTTATCTTTAGTCGGATTGATTACTGCAACAGCGTCTTCACAGGTCTGCCTAAAAAGTCAATCAGACAGCTGCAGCTGATCCAGAACGCTGCTGCTCGTGTTCCTCACTAGAACCAGGAAAGTAGAGAACATCACCCCAGTTCTAAAGTCCTTACACTGGCTCCCTGTAGCTCAGAGAATAGACTTCTAAATACGTCTACTAGTTTATAAATCATTGAATGGCTAAAGCCTGGCACACACTACAGGATAATCGGGCCATTTTTTGTCCCGATCTCCCCCTTAAGATCAAAGCCAGCAAAGGCCCGATTGTCTGGTGTCTGCAAACAACATCGTGTCTGATGTTCCTGTGGTGTGGGGTGTGTTAAGAGTGATTTCGTCCGGTCAGACCCGCTCGGAAGGAGAGATCGTAAAAAATGAACATGTTCAATATTTGCGACTAGAAATGGTGAAGTGTGTGGAATGCTCCGAGAGGGGCCGAGCACGCACAGCACACAACGTAAACGTGTATCGGAACCAAAGCCAATAAAGACGCGAGCTGACTGACAGAGGAGGAAGTAAAAACAAACAAAAACCATGCCGCCGGTAGGGTTGCCGACCGTCCCGTAAAAAACGGAATCGTCCCGTATTCAGAGAAAATTTTATGCGTTCCGTATTAAGGTGAAAAAGAACGCGGTTTGTCCCGTACTTCAGCTAGAATGAAAAAAAGACACAAAGGTGGAGCTATTCTGTCTTTACGCTTCTTCATCTTCTCTCACTCTCTGCCCCTCCCTCTCCTGTTGCTCCTTCAATCATGAAACTGATCAATGATCAGCTGATCGGCTTTTCTGTCGGAAGTCCCGTCTCTCTCTCTCTATCACTCTATCACTATCACTCTCTCTATCACTCTCTCTCTCAATCACTCTATCACTCTCTCTCTCTATCACTATCACTCTCTCTCTATCACTCTCTCTCTCTCTATCACTCTCTCACTCTCTCTCTCTCACTCTATCACTCTCTCTATTTCACTCTATCACTCTCTCTCTCTCTCTATCACTCTCTCTCTCTATCACTCTATCACTCTCTCTCTCTATCACTATATCACTCTCTCTATCACTCTATCACTATATCACTCTCTCTATCACTCTATCACTCTCTCTCTCTCTCTCTCTCTCTATCACTCTATCACTCTCTCTCTCTATCACTCCATCACTCTCTCTCTCTATCACTCTATCACTCTCTCTCTCTCTCTCTCTCTCTCTCTATCACTCTATCACTCTCTCTCTCTATCACTCTATCACTCTCTCTCTCTATCACTCTATCACTCTCTCTCTCTATCTCTCTCTCACTCTCTCTCTCTGTCTCTCTCTCTCTCTCTCTATCACTCTCTCTCTCTATCACTCTCCCTCTCTCTCTATCACTCTCTCACTCTCTCTCTCTCTCTCTCTATCACTCTCTCACTCTCTCTATCACTTTTTCTCTCTCTCTCTCTCTCTATCACTCTCTCTCTGTCTCTCTCTCACTCTCTCTATCACTTTCTCTCTCTCTCTATCACTATCACTCTCTCTCTCTATCAC